>WBMW01002895.1:199900-265665 GCA_013396635.1 Penelope pileata
TTTTTTTTTTTGAGTTGTGTGCTCTTTGATCTGCAGATTTACAAAGGAGGAAGAGAGTGATGAGGCTGATTTCTCATAAAGCAGAAGCTGAGAAAATTATCTCTTTCAACACATTGGAGCAAACAGAGGCTGTAAAGAGAAGACCGTACTACAGCAGCACCTGGTTTTGTGGATACATGGCTTTTTAAGCACTAGTTTGAGACAGTCTAGTTATTTACAGCAGATACTGGTTCTTTGAGCACCCTAAGTTTTCACTCTCTCATTTTTATTCTCTGTTTGTGGAACCCATTGACCATGCACAGGTGTCTCTTTTGTTCTCCGTCACTGGAAAAGTGTTGCAGGGTTCAGTTACTTATTGCCTCTTGCCAAAACTAGGAGCCAAACCTCTCTCTAATAGAGACCAGTGGTTCCAGAAAGAGATTAAACTTGAGGAGTATTATTTTGACAATAAGGGGAGTAGATGCATTGCAAACCTGGAAGTGTGAGAAACTATTTGGATTTTTGTCAACGTTGTTGAATATGAGTGCCTAAAACTCTTTCCCCCACCTCTAACCCTGTACACACAATTACATCTCAGGCCCAGGGACGTTTGGATCTCTCAGGTCTTGTCTGTGGTGAGCTGTGTGTGATTCTTTCTTACTTCATTGATGCTGGATTATATTCATTTCTGAGCTACATCTGTGCTTTTCCACCACTGTTTGGTGAGAATCGTGTGTAACATGTAGGAGAAATTACGTTAGGTTTAGACAACTTTTCAATTACACTCTTGCAGGTATGGATGCAGAATTCCCCCGGACTCCTATGTGAGCCTGTCTTCAGCTTGTAAAATTAGATTGCCTGACAATCTGTAGTAATGCTGTCACAACAGACAAAAGACAGAAAGTTGAACCTTCAGTAGAAATCTGACAACAGGGCAGGTACTTGAATCAAGCCTCATTATTACATTTCTTTCAAGACAGTCGTCATTTCCTTTATAATTTTCTGAATTACCATAATGAGGATTAATTTGGCTTCTAGGTCGCCTTACACTGCCCCATTGTGCATACAAAAGGCTTGTTGTAAAACCTTTTGAAGCGCCTAAGTTCAGGAAGAGGTCAGGAGACATAAGTTTGTGTGCTGCTGGGGAAAAAAGAGAAAAAAGGAAAGGTTTTGAGGCACTCTCATGCAAACTCTAAATGCTGCTCTTGGCTTGGCTTTGAGGTCTGCTGTAGCCTCTTCAGGGTATGGATGTCTCGTTTGTGTGGGAAAATCTGAACAGGATGAACTGTGGAAGAAGGTCATCCAGCTGTACAGGTTGTGCTCTTCCTTCTTCAAGGGAGGGAGTTTGTTAAAGATGTGTCTGTCAATAGAAGCACGTGAAATCAGAGAAGAGCTTGGGAGAGGCAAAGAGCTTTGAACTGTACAAAGCTTTGTACAAAGCTTTCTCAAGCTCACTTAAGGGCAGACAGGATGGAGGATGCTTGAATGGGACAGGAGAAATGCAGAGAATGTGCTTACAGGGGAAAAGTGAAAACATTGCGATACTTGGGAAGAGCACAGGATGAACATGGTAATTTCTGCTCCTCCCTCTTGCAAACATCTGGGAGTGCATGTTTGCAAGAAGAGCGCTCAGAAATTACCACGTTCAAGGATCATTCCTCTCCTCTTGCCCTCATCCCCATCTTGTGCTCTTCCTGAGCATCACATTGTTTTCACTTGGGGGGAACGCATTGCCAAGAACTCAAGGTAGACATTAAGGAGCGCAGTGTTCAACATCTTGCTCTTGTGTTCCAGATAACATGTAAGGGGCTCAGAAAAATATGTCCCTGAAGTCTTCATTTAGCTCTTGGCGATGTGTGTCCCCGTAGCAGCTCTGTCTTGTCCAGTTGTGGTGACAGTATCCATTATCTCCTTCTTCCTTTAGACTGCCATCCTTTGTGTCGTCAGTGTGTGGCCAACCTGTGGGACACCGGCAGCATCTGTCTCAAGTGCCAGAACGCCCGTCACTTGCTCCTAGGGGACCACTGCGTTCCTGGCTGTCCGGCAGGATACTATACGGAGAGCGGTGCCTGCAAACGTGAGTAGTCCTTCCAGAAGCCTGAAGTAGCAGCAGGGTGGCAGAGGTCTTTATGAGATGTTTCAAGCACAGTGCTCCACTGCCTGAACATGTACTGACAGTAGTGAGACTTAGTCCACTATTTCAATATGATTAATAAATGTAATTAGTACCAGGTAGCAGTATGCTTGTGAGGAGTAGGTGAGGGACAGATTTTCTATCTGGAAAATCCTACCCCACAAAGGTGGTGGCACTGAGAATAGGATGGCAACACTCTATGTTCTGTATAGAGGTAGCTATCCTCAGGTCACTTCTGTGAAGAGATGGGCTACTTAACCATAATCAAGGATAATTTCATACAGAAACTTTTCATGTGCTGATTGCCAACCCTTCCGTTTGTGTGGTACCAGCACCATTACAGGATACTGACACTGAACATACTTTCCAGATATGTTCTGCAAAGGACCATGCAAGTTCTGCTGACAAAAAGCAGAACTCTTGCTGGTAGGAACTTCTCAGGAAGTCTGCTACCTGAGGTAGAGCATCATCCCCTTCCACGTTTATACTCATTCAGTTTTGTCTTGCTACAGTAGTGGTCCAAAAGTCTCTAGCAGCCTCTAACACAAAAAGCCAGTTTCATTCAGCTTTGCAGGTAGGCTGGCATAGTAGATGCAGCATCTCATCTGTGTAGGGGAGGCTGCACCAAAAGAATATTTTGTTCTCCAGCCTTTACTTATCCCTGTATCTCCTCCAGTTCTTGTTGTTTGTAGTCTTGTGTTCCAAGGTGTCTGAGCTGCTTTACAATGCCTGGGCTCTTACAAGGAAGTAAGCTGCTTTTCTTGTTGTGTGGCCAAAAGAAACATGTTAAAGCATTTTACACAAAGGAAAGAGTATTGTAGTTTATTTCAAGATAAGAAAATCAAAACAAGAAATTCTGCATGTTAGAATTAAGATGTAGATGCCAAACCTGCTCCCTTTGCAGGAAGTGACATTTTCTAATCCAGTCTGACCATTGATGATTAATGTTTTGAAGCTTGAAGCTCCTCTCAAGCACACTGGGAGCTGTCTGTTTATTTACTTGGTTTTTGACAAATGAAATCTCAGAGACTTATGAAATATACTCGGTGCCATTTAATAGAAAAGACCCCTGAGAGACATATTTTACCTTCCTGAAAATTTAAGCCTAGGGATAATATTTCTTCACTTTAATATAAAAGTTTCATTTAAAAGAAGTTTTGCATTATTCAGACTGTGTCAAAGCTCATATTACAGTTTGTGCTAGCATTTCAGATCTTCATCATGGTGTAATGCAGTCGTTTCTTTGATTCCTTTGTCTGCTTTCACTCATGATTAATTTGGCCTGATAGGTGTAATGAGGGCATCAGTCTTCAGATAAAGATGTACCAAGAAATGAAGCAGACTAATAATTTTGTGTGTTTGTACTCCCTTTCAAGAAATTAGTAGGATCTACTGGCCTCATCCACTGTAGTATTTTAAATCTGTAGGTCTGGCTAAGAAGCAGAAATAGTCAGGGAAGAAGGGATGGAAAGGAAACAGGGAAGGTAAACAAGAGGTGTGGCATAAAAATATCTCTTCAAAAATGCAGGGAAAAAGAAAGGTAGTCATGTACTTCATTACTTGAGACGGTCAGTGAATTTGCTGGCTGCGAAGCAGAAGGGTCGTGTAAGACTGAGGGTCTGGGCAGTACAGCAAGAGGTGGAAGCTTGATATAGACAGCTGCAATGATGCACAGAGGGATAACCAGTTCTAGCTTCATGTACAAAATGATGACATCCTTGCTGTAATCTTGAAATCCGTGCAAATGCTATCTCAGTGTTCATCAATATTGCAAAAGCAAATCAACTGTTCTGAGCTACTATGAAATGAAAGAGGAATAGAAGAATTTGTTCTGCTGCTGTCTATAGGTGCTGCATGCTGTGAGCAGTTCTGCCCATCTCAAAATGGAATGGCAGGAAGGCTGAAAGGGGGGAACAAATATCTTCTGTACAGTGAACAACTCAGTAGACATCAGTGCTTCAACTTGGAAAATGGGAGACCTTAGGAGAAGGTAGTATGACGGAAGCCTTCAAAACCATTAGTGAAATGGAGAGAGAGTGCATGGAGATCAGCTTTCTCTCTCTTTCAGTGTTGCTTTTTGCAAGAGACTGATGGTAGCTGGTGCAACTGCTGCTGAAGGGATGGCTATAAATCTTCAGGGATGTGTGGAGCTGTCAGAAAAGCTCTTGGTGATTCTGATGGGGGAGATTCTAGGCAGGCAAAGTACTTTGGGCTCAGGAGTATCTGACCTGAAAATAGTTGAGAGGCAGCATGAGAAGGGGTAATGACACATGCTTTCCCTATCCTTACTGTTTCCTGATAGATGCCTGGTCTTGTAGGGTTATTCTTAAGGGGAAGGAAAGATTGAAGAAAAAAGGAATGGGTAGAAAGAAAGAGAAATTAGAGGAGAGGAGAGAGCAAAATGAAATCCGTTTAAGCCATGTTTCACAGGCTGGGATGTTTGTGGTTCTGCACCTGAACACCAGTAAGAGCTTAGACCTCAGTAGTGACTTCTGGCGCTCAATCTCTGAGAATACTTCTGCTGGACCTTTTGGAACTTACTCAAAGATCTACTTTTGCTTGAACAGAAACATTTGTTCTTGCTGCTCCTACAGGGTGTCACCCCTCATGTAAAACCTGCAGAGGTGGGGGTCCTTTTTTCTGCTCCTCCTGCAACACCAGCCTGGTTCTGTCCCACACCAGCATGTGCGTTCCAGTCTGTTCTCCGGGATACTATAGGGATGAGAGCCAGACCTGCAAACGTGAGTGCTTCTCTCCAAGCCATCTCTTTTCCAGTGTTTTCAGTGACATGTCTTTTCTTGCTCCTTCACTTACTGTTCCTACTGCCAGGAAAAGAAAGGCTTCAAGTGCCTAAAAATGTGATGTGAGTTGACAGAAGTGATTAGCTGCCTTAGAAACAGAGCTTACAACGTGGTTTGAATTTGAACACAGTTGCAGTTTTGTTACTGACTTCAAAGACAGGAGGCTTTTGGGTCTTGTAGTAAAAATCCGCAGGAGGGCTTGTGTAGGCTTCCTTGTTTTCTTGGTGGTACATAAAGAAGTGGCCAAATGGGCCGGTGGAATGTGGGCTTTGTGAAAACTTGACAAGTTTAGATCAGTTTTAATCAATTCTTACTAAGGCAATCCTCCCACCCCCCTCACTGCCAGTACCTGCTATGGAAGCTCTGTTACTACCTGAGCATTTATGCCACATTTTCCCACATGTGAAACCTCAGTAGAAGCAAGGTACAGCTTTTAGGCAATCCCCAACTGACTTAGTAGAGGTGTGGTATTTTTACCTCCTGATGGTCTGATGCAAATGATCTGGTGTTATGTCCAGTAATATTTTATCCTACTCATGCTGTCCCTTGTGAATCTCTCAGGGCCTCTCGCTCCTTTTATTATTCTGTGTTTACTCTGGCCTTGACATCAATTGAGTTATTCCTCACATAATTATCGGACTTGATGTTCCAAAATGCCAAATTATATGGCCCAGAGACATTAAAAATATATGTATTAAAACCCTCCCTTGAATTGACCCACTGTAATACACAAACCTAAAAATGAATAAGTGCTTAAGTGGTTTAGTTGCTGTGAAGCTGAACACTCAGATTTGTTAAATCCTGTATTACCCTGATTTAAATTATCCTGATTTATGATAAAATAACTCTGTTGCACTGCAGTGAGTATAGGTATCAGTGTCATCCCATCTAGACCCAATTTCTTTACTGATGAGGTCCTATAGGAGGAAGCTGATAAGGTTGTCAGCTTTACCTGCCTTTTGTTGTAATATATGGCTCTCCTGAAACTATTATTTCCACCTTATCATCAGAAATGGAGATGCTTTCCATAAGTTCAAAGAAATAGCTGGAAGAGTTTGTACCATTCTTCAGCTGACATAAAAAAAAAAAAAAAAAAAAAAAAAAAAACATTAAAAAAAAAAAAAAAAAAAAGCTATTCAGTAATAATAATGAATATAAAAAAGGAAAAGAATAAAAAGAAGAGGAATAAAAAAGGAATCATGGGATTCTCACTGTCCTGGCTAGTTTGCTGTAAGCTCTACAAGATGTTCAGTGTTCTTTCCTGCAGTATGGGTTCTTTGATTGCTAACTACACCAAAATACTTCCCTTCCTAGTTAAAATGCCCTTCCCTAATGAAAACTCACCTGCTTAGCCCCTTCTGTTAGGACATCTTGGTAGAAGTGGAATGTGTCTGAGGACTGTGCCCTTCCTGAATTTGGTTCAGTAGCTCAAATGCAAATAGATTTTTGCAAGCAAAGTCGAGTACAATGCGACATTTCTAATCTCTTCATTTACAAATGCCTTTTTAAGAAGTGCATGTATTCACTGTGGCAGGAGACTCAAGGCAAAGTGTGTTGGTGCGCTGGATTTTTTTCATTCCAAGTGTCACTTGTGCCTTTTTGAGTGAAGTGCTGCTGATAAGCCATGTAGATAGCAACTGTCCCAGGCTGCTGGAAAACTACTACTTAGAGGTAATGAAAGTTATTTAATCAGGGGTAGGCAGTTAGGCAGAGAAAATTTGGTCTCTCTTCAAAGTTTATTTTAGTCACATTGCACTTTTGAGCAACTCGGGTTTAGAGTGAAGTTCAGAGAGATGCTGAGTGCATACATATGCTCTCTGATACACTTTTAAGCTCAATGGCGTACAGTCCCAAGAGCAGTGCAAAGCTTAACAAGATTTTTTAAAAAAAGTGGATAGAGTGGTGCTGATACAACAAACAGAGATAGAATTGCTTTCAAATACACTTTTGCTTACTGTTCTGGCATGCCGCCTTGGGAAACATGATCTCTATACGTTTTGACCTCGTGGCATGTTTTGCTGTACTTTTAATAGTTGGCTTTTCATTACATTTTACAAATAGTAATTATTCCGTGTATTATTTGCAAGTTAGGTAAAATGGAACTGGCACGAGAGCACATGAAGATAATTAATAGATTCTTTAGATAAACATTTTGTTGGAAAGTCGTTTGCACCTCAACAAAAGAGAAACTTTTTGTGACATTTTTGAGATGAGATAAAATAAATAATTGTTTTGAAGGACACTGGGTCTCATTTCAATGCGAGCAATGTCATTGTTTCACATTTACTTCTGTATTTTGAAGTTTTGTGGTTGTAAAAATCCAACTTGATTTAAAAACAAATGAAAATGAATTTCTACAAGTTTAGACTCTGGACACCAAAGGGTGAGCTGAAGTATTCTGAACCTCTGGCTTTTGATCCTAGATTCAGTAAATTTCTGATTTATTTATCTTTTTCTGTCATTTTATTTGTGCCCTGGAACTCCAAAATTTTAAACTGTGCAAATAAAAAGTAGGAAGCAATAAGTGAAATGAAAGGGGTCTTTGGTCCCACCAGGGCTTACAAACTGGATTCTAGCAGACCATTATGGTCTCTAAATTTGTGCATTTAGGAGTTAAGTCTGAAATCGTGTGAGGCACAGTTTGCTTAAAGAGACCAAGAAAAACAGATGGGGAAAGCAATTATTTGGGGATTTGAATTCAAGGTTATTGTTTCACCCCAACCTTCCCAGAGGAGAGGAAGAAGCTATGTGAGGTTCTGTGAGGAGACATTACAGTCTTTTTCAAATGGAAGGAGACTTTTTGCATTTTTAAGGCTGCGAGAAGGATTGTAAGAAGGAAAAACTGTGAAGTCTCCACAGGTGTCTCTCAAAGAAGACCTTGAGTAGAGAGGCTACAGGATAATACCATTTTTACTTGCACAGTTGATTGGTGCATCGACAGTTAGAGTAATTTTCTTTGTCTTTCCACAGCTTGCAACAGCCAGTGCCTGAGCTGTGAATCAGCTGCAGGCTGCACGTCTTGCAGAGATCCAGCTAAGGTCCTGCTATTTGGAGAATGCCAGTATGAGAGCTGTGCTCAGCAGTATTACCTGGATTTTTCAGCCAAGACTTGCAGAGGTGAAAATACATTGCTGGTTTAAATTAAAAAAAAAAAAAAAGTATTGCAGGTTGTTTGACTAATAATCTTGTTACATTGCAGCATGATCTGTATGGGTAACTTGCTTTAAAATATGTGTAGAGGAGGGGAACTGTTCAGTGAGAGACCACTTAAAAGATTTCTTACAGTTTTTTCCTTTTTCAGCAGTCATCTGTCACATTCTTTAGCCTTTCAGTGAAAAACAAGATTATTGCAAATCCTTCTCTTTTAGATGATTTAGTAAGTGAGCCAGCAAACTTTTCAAGGGTCATGTCCTGGAATTTATTTAGTCATGGGCCAGCTGAATAACAAGCAAGCTTAGCAGTCTGAATCTACTTCAGAGTGCTTATCGGGCCTTGTGCACTTACCTGCTTCTGTCTGTCTTATTAAATACTGCGTCATTGGATGACTGCAGAAACATGAATTTGGAGTGATTTAAAAGACACATAGTTTGGAGGATTTCCAAGACTTCCAAGGAGAGTGTTCCATAATGGGAATAAGTGAGGATAACGTGACTTCATTGTCTGTTCCACCACCATGTGAAGATACAACACAAATGACTGCTCAGTGTTCATTTCTAACTGGCTCTCCCAATTACCTTAGCATCATTCCCTTTAACCCTGCAGTTCTTCAGAGGGGTATCATTGTTCTAGCGTTGAGTGTGTTGGAATGAGGCAGGATGCTTGTGCTGGCTTTGCTTTGGACATGCTGCATGAGCTTTGTTTCCACTCTGTTCTTCTTGTCTATTTGTCAGTCTCATCAGCTAAGTGCATCTGTCGTTAATCGCTGATGCATACCCTCTGAGTGCCACCGAGGTACAAACAGTGGTGTTGGCAGCCTGAGTAGCCCATCAGTGCAGGTGCATGGTTGGGACACTGCTTAAGACTGAAGAGAGAGACTGCAAGGGCATCTGAAGACAGATCTGATTCCATCTGGATCTGAAGGGTTTCTAGTTTCTAGTCGGTCATTTGGACAGTGAGGGACAACAATTTAATTTTCTTTTGGTCAGAGTCATTTGAAAGGATGAAATTGATGAAGCAGGATGGATGATTATGAGCAACAAACTCGTTGTTGATAGAGAAGAAGCATTGATACTCAGGGGATAAAGTCAGGCTTTGTGGGCAAGAAACATGTCCCAGTGTTAGCAGGTCTGAATGCTGAACAGAAGCTGAGTCTACTCAAATTTGACATAGCTGGGACATGATAGGTACAAGAGGAGAAGAAAAATACATGCTTTTTTTTTTTTTTNAGTGTACAGTGCTAAGCTGCTTATGTATAGAGTGAGCTGTTTGCCCTAGAGAGGGCTCTGGACTTTTTTTCTTCCAGAATGTGACTGGAGCTGTAACGCTTGTAAAGGCCCCCTGAGGACCGACTGCCTGCAGTGTATGGAGGGCAGTGTTCTCCACAAAGGAGCTTGTGTGGAACAGTGCCCCACAGGTTTCTACAAGGAATCAGACACATGCCAGAGTGAGTTCTTCTTGAATGTTACCTCTAAGCGCTTCTACCAACATGTTTCCCTGCTTGTCTCCAGCTGGTGCACATCTTGCATTCAGAAGGCTTGCTCTCATGTCAGATCTCTCGCTGCTGCCCAACACTTGCATGCCACAGAGCTGTGGTTCTTGGGGATTTTGCAGCACAGCATGGGAAACAGTTGGAAGTGCATCGAGTTGACTCTTTACATGTGAATTTTAGGGTGCGATCAACACTGCCTTCAGTGTCACCAAGCAAATGAGTGCAGCCTTTGTGAAGCCCCGTTTTTCCTCTTGGATACTCAGTGCGTTCGTAAGTGTGGGAAGAGATATTATGCAGACCATGCACAGAGAAAATGCACAGGTAAGCAAAGTGAGTGTGATGTGGTGGAGAAGGACTTTGATGCTGCGTTAACTCGCTGTTGAGATAATGCAGTCAACTTGGGAATTAAATAACAGGCTGCATTTGCATTTACACTTGTCTAATGCAGGAGAAATGAGATTCAATGTAGACAGGCTGTACACAGAAAATCAGTGTTAGAAATACATTGTTAGAAAGGTTTCAGTTGTATTTATGGGCTAAGAAGCTGTGTAGAACTTAAATGTGTATTTGGAGTACTTTTTTTCAAACTGATACAACAGTTACTTAAAAGCATGTTTCTTCCTCTTGGAAGATTGTGTCAGGTTCTGTGTAGTCAGTGGAAAACACCAGTCAAATGGGGAAAGAACTTTTTAACAGCTCTTTTATCTAAACTGTTTGTCTATTCTCTTTGATTTTGTCAAGTAGGTAAGACGGTAACAGCAGTGATGTTTCCGTCCTGACCTTGTGGACAGCTCAGCACACCAGTATCTGCATTGTTATTGCAGTGTCTCAGTAGGGTTGTGCTTTCCATCCTATGCAGCTTGTCCTCCTGGATGCCTGGAGTGTGACGGTGACAGCCTGTGCCATCTCTGTGACAGCACCACCTTTCTGAAAAACAAGGTTTGCATTTCTGCCTGTGGTCGGGGATTCTATGGCAACAAGTGGACCAGAGAGTGTGAAGGTGAGTGTCTGTCCTTTTAAGGTAACTAAGCTAGCAGGCTTCCAGCAGATTTCAAGACCAGAAGTGATGTTTGTTCAGCAGCATTTTTGGAACTCGGTTTTTCTGCAGTTTTATGTTGGCTGTTAAAAGCTGGCAGCTAATTTTCTCCAACACTTTCTTTCATAAAATGCACGTGTACATGGTTTTCTAAGTGAAGTTGTCTTCACTTAGAACATTGATTCAGTAACACTTTTACTTTCTCTTTTTTTTTTTCCTTTTAGCTAGCAAGCATCCTTCAAACTTCCGTGTGAACAGTACCCTCAGAGTAGAGATTGGCGGGGTGAAGCCCCTAGACCTCTCCTTGCTGGGTGTGCGTGATCTGGATGGTGACACAGGACAGCTCCTGTTCCACATCAGCAGCATTCCCTCCAATGGTAGGCTAGTGATGGTGGTGAATGGAAAAGAAGTACAACTGAGCAAAGGTGATCACTTCAGCTTCAAGGATGTGAAGGAGAATAGAGTCCGCTTTGTGCACAGCAAAGCAAAATCCAGGTAAATGTGTGGATACTTTTTTCTAAACTTTTGCCTTAAGAAAATGTGTGTATCTTGAGAACAGGTGTTCCTTTTTCCCTTGGAAACATTCTTACGGTGAAGCACGCTTCTCGCTGCTACCGAGTAAATTATCATTGTGTTTTTGAGATACCGTGCTGTAGTGTAAATGATGGTGCAAAAATTATCTTTATGTTATAAGAATGTGATTGATTGTGTTCCATCTGCCAAACCTATTGTGTTCTGGAGGTGCAGGAGTCTGTTTTATCACATTGTCTGCTGTGAGTTTAAAGCTAGTATATTATGCTGGTCCTTCCAGCAGTTCCCTGAAACTGTCGGGAAGATGCTCAGATGATGTCACTGCTTTGCTCTGCAGCAACATAGCCTGCATTCAGCCATTATGGCTTTGCCTGCAACGTGAGCCCTGTTAGTGTTTTGGGACAATTAGCACTGATTAGCACCTGGCAGTGCTCACACTGCAAGCATGTTGCAAGGAGGCAGATTTCTCCTGCTGCCAGGCAATGAGCTAGTCATCCTGCCAAATTTCACACTTGATTTACATCACCATAAAGCCTTGGCCCAGGCTGATACCAGTGGAGTTGCTCTAAATTTCTGCCTCTGTATATTAGAGTGTACTTTGATCATTGTTTTCAATAAGATTTTCTGGGTGTCCTTCTGATGCCAAGGGTTAGCTCATGTTCACCAGAGTTAAAGCAGCAGCATGAGTTTCTGTATCATGCTTTGTTTTTCTGCCTGGTAGTCACAATGAAAACATCAAGACCTTGTCGTGAGAAACATGCCTACTTTATGCACAGAGCTATTGGGTGGCATTATTGAAAAATAAATAAGAAACAAAAGTGCTGAAGAGTGGGAGCTTCTGTTTCAAAGCCAGATAAGTGACATTTTTCTTTAGCAGAGAATAGCTGACATTTAGAATCAATACTTAATCCTGGAAGCACCATCCTAGGTAGGTAACATTAGTTAAAGGGAAATGAGGGTATATTATTACTTAGTTAAAGGTGTTTTTTATGTGTTGAGACTATTGTTACTCTTCAGGAAAAAGTCCTATAAAAACATAATTGCAAAAACTTGAACTAAAGCATCTTTTCCTAAGTTAATAATTTTTAATGAATATATAGCATTTTTAAATATATATTTATTGAGTCCTGTGAGATTACTTCATTTATATAACCCTGTACTTTGGCTTTCTGGGAACTTCTTTAGGAAAGGACAGCTTTCCTTAAGGGTCAGCAATCAACAGTTCTCCCGTCCTGAGGTGGTCAACATTCAAGCCTTTTCAACACAGGTAATGTAACAAAGCTTGGAAACAACCTCAGTTTTTTACCATTTGGAGCCCTGGTTTCTTGCAGCGATAACAAAGAAGCTGGGCAGTACTTAAGCTGGTGTTCAGGTCAGGCAGGTGAGGCTCAACTCTCATTTAGTTGAGAGGCAGCCAGAGTCATACGGAATCACTGGACTTCGGGGTGGAGTGACTGACGAAGCTGGCCCATCTAATTTTGCTTGTACAGGGAACTGTAGCTGTGCAATCATAGAACCATTATCGGTGAAGGCTAAGGAGTCCCTACTGTTTAAATTATTCTTTGGATCAGCGGATGGTCTAGTTCAGTCTCTTACTGCAGGGCAATTGAATGATGATTGATTCCTCTGGTAGGGGTGCCTTGACAGTCAATAGCTTTTACTTAAATGCTCTGTTCTAGGACAGCTGGGAATTAAATGAACGCAAGCTGTTTACAATGTCTGTCTTAAACTACTCTCCATTTCTAGTCGAGCTGGTGCTACTGTCAAGTATCCACATCTCTTGTTATTTAAAATCTGTAGCATCGTACTGTGGGAGGGCATCACTCAGGAGGTGCTCAACAGGCAATATATTCATGGCTCATTTTCTAAAGGTAGGCTCTCTAAAAGGCAAGGCATGAAGAGGTGTGCAAGATGCACATAAGAGAGAGGGCACAACATTGCAGCATGCTCCAGATGTGCTGGAGCAGCGCAGGCTTAGCTCCCTGCAGACTGCTAGTTCTGGTGGCAGCAAGTTCACCATGGGCTTGCTTCCTAGAGTGGGACTCAGGTTTCCAAGATGACTGCAGCTTGCCCTGAGCTCTTTCTGTAGAAAAACTGCCTAATTGAAAGCTGGTCAAATAGCTGAACTGAAGTTGTTGTGGCTACTTGACATATTCTTGCAGTATATGAAGACCTTAAAGTGCACATGCTAATTGTCAACTCTTAGGGCCCTTGTAAACTTTCAGAGAGGCATTAGATGGCGTGGTAAAACTGTCACTGGAAGCCTGGCTATCATCCTTTGTCTCTTAGTGCAGACTACATGCTGCCTACAAGCCTGACCCAGCATCCACCCTCATAGTCATTAATTTAAGAAATTAATTTTTTTAATCATTGCTGTGGTGGGTGGATTTGTGTCTGGACCGTGCTGGTGCTATTCTGTGCTTCTGGCTGAGTGCAGTGGGAACGTAACCAACGACTCAAAAATACAGTGAGCTGCTTACTTACTCACTACATCCCATACTTTGCATGTGTGTGTGTCCCATTTAATGTAATCTTCTTTAAGAATTATCCTAAGGAATCATAGGAATTGTATAACTGCATTTTGTTGCTTTTAATCATATTCCATATTGGTCATTCCATAACTTCCGAATTGTTTGGATTTGACTTTTAGTGTAAGGAAGACTGTGGATTTTGATTCTGTTGCATGTATATTGATTTGGGTTGGTGCTGAAATCTTTTCTTCGTCTAATCTCTTGTTTGCCTCAGTAGGACATCCACCTAAGTAACAGCGGCAGTCACTGCCCCAGAATACGTAAGTGAGGTTTAATAACAGGCATTTTGCCAGATGGTGGTTAATAACCCTGATAAGTTGTATGCAGGTGAGATGGCAGCAGTTAGCTCTCTGATGAACGTTCCCAGGCCTTTGACTTTGTCTCTGCAGGGTCGCCCACCTCCCGAGGCAAGATATTACTGATGGCAAACAACATTTATTGTGGTCAATAGAGACTGCAGTTTTGAACATGCTTGATGGCAAAAAACTAGGGAACTAATTTGAACCAGCAGGAATGTGGACTCTAGCTGGTCTTCTTTCTAGCATGCGTAAGGCTGTGTGGAGTCCTCAAAGACAAATAAGTAATGGTGCTGATGACACCCAGTTTTGCAGTCTTTGAGATGGGCTTAATCAGTTTGAGACAAGTAAAAGCACATCCTTCCGTGTTAGCTGATGGATTTATTCCTACTTAGAAGTGTTAATTCGAGCTTCTGCCTCTCAGTTTGTCTCACCGTCAGCATTCTTCTTTGCTTCCTTTTTTCCCTCTCTGGAACTCATTTTACACAGATAACCAAGGAATGCAGGTTGTGGGGGTCCCATTTTCAAGCATCAGAAAGATATCTAAGTTATCAAAGCTGTAGGTTATACACAGGGAAAATGTGGTGTCTCCATCCCCACCCCAACTCTTGCTATTCACATATCTGAATCTTCAGCGTCTGAGGTGTCTGTGTTCCAGGTGGGCCTGCTGACATACGTATAAAATGTAGCTCTTCCAAAATAATTGGGGTCCACATTTCCGTTTGAATTTGACAACAGTAAAGTAAAGCTGTGTCCCTTGTCTCTTATCAATGCAGACAGCAGGGGAATACAGACTCTGACTGATAACAAAATTGCTTTCTGTATGAATGTCCTGAGTATTTTTCCTTGCTAAGCTTGCTGTGGCATGAGAATCCTATTTTAATGTAATTAAATCAGTCTAAACTGCTAGATATTATTAGATCTTCCCACTGGGGGGAAAGTGCAGAGAGTGATCCTCTGCTGCTTAGATACAGCAGGCTTCCAGAGATGAAGCGAACTAATTTCCTTAACCCCACATTTTTTCCTTCCAGACTTGATTAAATCACTAAGATTTAGCAAACAGCTAAGAGCTGCTTTTGTGTTTCAGGCCCCATATGTGCTGAGAAATGAGGCCCTCCTCGTCCACAGAGGGGAAACTGGAACTATAACAGACCTGTTGCTTGATGTGAGAGATGGTGACAATCCTCAGGATGTCATGTTGATGGTTTTAGAGCCCCCACGTCATGGTCAGCTGATCAGACCTCCTAGGGACTCAGCTTCTGCAATCCACGTCTTCCACCTCGATGACCTTGCTGGTGGACTGCTGCGTTATGCTCACGATGGCTCTGACACCAAGGATGATGCGGTTCTTTTCCAAGTGAATGATGGGTACCACTTCCAGAACATCCTGTTCCACATTAAGATTGCTCCCAAGGTATGTGCTGTGACATAAGCCCTCACAGGCAAGTTAGAAGTCTGGAGAAGTATCATTATGTCCCCCTGAGGTGTCGCTAATCCTCTGTTATCATCAGGCTGGGTCAGAGACGGGAGAAGGTAGTGGATTGATTGAGGTTTGCAGGAATTTTTGGTTTGGAAATGGTTTCAGCTCAAGTTGTTCAGCTTTAAAAATTTAAGGTCTGTAGTTATTTGGTAAGCAGAGCTGGAGTTGCAGATGAAACTTTTGCCCTGATAAGGATGATAAGTTAGAGGATGGTTGCATGGGGAGAGAGAGGGCTGGTGAGATAGTCAGACCTCACACTGGGCTGATGTGATGAGAATGGCGAACGTGCATGAATTAAGTGACTTGGCTACTAGGGTGTATCTGTGGTACTCTGGCGGTGGCTCTCAGGGTCAGGCTCCCTTGTGTTCTCTGCATTGAAATCTTTCACCTGATGCTTCTGTACGCTTGGTAAATTCCCTAATGACAGGGCACAAATTACTGAATTTAGGTATCATTAATCAGTGTTTTAATTTTTATTTCTTACTTTCATTGCAGTTCATAATTATAAAAACAGCTATTTGTCTCTTCTGTATTTGAACATGAAGTGGCACTCTATTAAATTTTACAGGGATTACAGCAGTAAAATTAGAATCAGTGGTGCTTTATCTGTTTGTTTTTGAAATAACTAACCCCAGCCAAATGAAGCATGAACCACACCAGTTGTGCGCTGGAGTCTTGAAAAAATAAAGTGACTGAAGTGTTTGCAGGCTTTTCAGTTCTGGTATTGAGGTGCTCTAATAAAACAGAAGGAAAAACCTGAGCACTTCCTTATTCCTTAGTTAATGTGGAATAGTAATAAGAAAAGTCCACTGTTCACAGTCTTTTTATGTATGGATCTGAAAGTCACGTAATCTTTGTGTGCTTCTACTCTGTAAAAAGGAGTTAAGAGAAAATGATGTTCCTCTTCTTTTGTCCTCTCCTCTGCTGTATTAGACAACTTTTGCAGCACCTTGGGCATGAAAATGTTGGGGAAGGTTTACAAGCACTACGTGCATGTATGTGTAGTTATCACAAGGAAGGACTGATCCCATTTGGACCCTGCGGGTGCTCCTAAATCTGTAGTGGTAATTAATGGTAATTAGTGGCATAATCAGTCTGCAAATCAAAAGAGGTTGCTTACGAGACTGGTGCTGAGTTATTAGAACCACAGAATAAGAGCAACCCCACCTTTGGTTTCTTTACCCTCATGTGGCCCCAAGAAACCTGTGTAAGATCAGGGCTGTAAAACACGTGGACACTGCTCTGTTGTTTATAACTTTTTTTTTCAATTGATTAAGCAGATTCCTGTTGTAAATGCCAGTGAGGGTGAATTGCTGAGTTACAGTTTCTGTCATTAGCCGATTTTGTGCTCCCTTGTCTCTCATTATCTTTCCAAGTCTCTGTGTGCAGCGCTTGGTTACAGAAAAGAATGAAGGTGGTGACAGAGGTGAGAGTGGAACAGCTTTTAGTATGAGGGTAGAGCTGGCAGATAACCAGCTTCTGTCTCATCCTTATTATCATCTTTGTGAAGTAGCCCTGGGAACCGAAATGGATGCAGGGTTTCTTTCTGAAAATGTGCTGTTGGGACATGCATGCAGAGACCCTTTTTTCTTTCCTTGGTTTACATCCAGAGATTGCTGAAGAGCCTGCTAGGACCCAGGCTGGAGGAGTAGGAGTTTGAGCGGTGGCTTTTAAACCAAGCTACTTATCAAAGTACATGGAGCTTATTGTAATGTATTACTGGATGGTTTTATATAGTAAGTCCCAGTGTGAAAGGATGTCTCTGGGATTCCTGTTCAGTAGGCTCAGACAGTATAATTTGCAGACATTAATCCACTGTGGTGAAAGTGTGAAAACATAAAAGGATGACATAACCTCCTAAGTATTATGAATTAGAGGGTTGTGTTCATTCACAACAGGTGCCTTGTTTTCTGCAAGGTGTTTGGTGTTTTTTTAGTCCCTTTGGTTGCTCACAGCCTTCTTTTCGCTATTTGCCCCTGTTGAAGTGCTTCCTTTGACCTGCTGCAGTCTGAACAGCCAGCCTCTGTTCTGAGAGCTCTTAATAATGATTTGCACTGCTGAATGTTTTTGTTGACAACAAGATTTACAATTTTACAATTGTAAATTTTTAATTTTTACAATTACAATTGTAAATTTAACAATTTAACAATTTGTTTAACAAATTACAGCTTTAACAATTACAGCTTCTGTGAAGTTAATTTGAGACCTGCTGGTGCTCCATTTCTGGCAGAGCACCACCAGTGGAACTCCAGTGGGGAATAGTGAGCCCGCGTCCTGGAAAATGTGCTTGCAGGCTGTGTAGTGTAAGTCAGACGAGGTCAGACCAATCCACATGTGATATGCCTATTTCTGATGGGTTGTGGATGCCTTTCCATTCTGAGAGGCTGGAGTAAGTGCAGGAAAAGGACAACAGGTGCTTGTTTCAGAGGTGTGTGTTAGGTCTGTTTGAATGGGCGGATTGTCTCTTCACTTCATGAAACCTGGGGTCTTGACAATGTGCAAGATCCACCAAACCTCAGCTGTTTCTGCAGCTCCGCTGCTGATCAGTCCTTTCCAGCTGCAGTGGGGTAGTGTATGAGCATGTCTGCAATGACTGAACTCAGACTTGAGTGGTCCTTGGTTTAGGGTCGGAGACAGGAGGCCAGTTCTGCAGGGTGAGAATTGGGTCCGGGGGATACAGGTGAAAGATGCACGTCCTTTTCTTGAAGCGGACAACCAGAATTGAATGTCTAAAAATCTACAAAATACTCTGCATTGTCCTTTTCACTTTAAATCTGTTTCCATTAGTGCATCATCAGTGACATTCAGCTAAGTCTCTTCCTGCTGTCTTCTTCACATGCAGAGTGACAGAAGCCCTCGGCTGGTGACAAATTCCCTGGTCTGGGTGCCCCAGGGAGGCATGCTGCAGATCTCCAAGACAATTCTGCACGCTGAGGTACCTGGTGCCCGTGACTCTGAGGTAACCTACAACATCATCAAGGACCAGCCAAAACACGGTAATTTTCTTTGGAGTTTTATTGTCAAAAAGCAGCTGTAGGGTGTTGCTCTTCACCCTCCATGTGTCAAAGTCTCCAACAGCCAAATAAAAGTGCAGGGTTCTGGTTACTTCTGGGGAAAAGGATGTTCTTTACAGATGCACCAGAGCTGATGTTCCGTGGTATTTTCCCACAATGAGCAGCATATGGGGGAATATTTCTTTGTAATGCTATACTGAACAAGTGCCACTAACCTCATCTTTTTCCAGTTCAGATGTGCATACAAAGTAACCAAGCACTATTGTTCTGCCTAGTAACCTGAACTTCTGCAACTGTGTTTCTCTAAGGGGTGAAATCCTGGTGGATTTAGAGCCTTGTGAGAGCAGAGTCTCTCTCACTGCCAAAAGATAATATCCCATAATTAATGGGATATTTAAGAGCTGCACATATTATCTATGTCTAGAAGCGGCTGAGCAAAAGTTTACCTTGAAGAATTGGAGAGCTCCCTAAACTCCATGACATTTGATTTAATTTCTACTAATGGAAGATGTTATTGACTCCAACAGCAATTGGTGACATTTGCATCCACATACAATTCTTGTCTCCAGATTCCTTTTGAGAGGCTTTGATCTCATATCTCTGAGTAACGGCTTTCACAAGCAGCCCCCTACTAGGTCTGCAGCTTTCAGAATATCCTCTGGACTGTGGCCAAGGAGAGTGGAAGCTGCTAGGATTTGTGACTGAGATAGAATTTCAGAGAAGCTGGATAGAAAAAGGAAGACGTCATATGTAGAGGGAAAGGAAATATGAACAGAAAAGGAAAGATACCACTATTTTCTTCATTAGAACCATGTCTGTAAGCAATAGACATTGTACTTCTATGAAACAGTATTGTTAATTTCAGTTTGTTGAGATGAATAAAATTAGAGGGTCACATTAGCAATGGAAGGGCTGTGGTTTTGCCTTTTGCTGTAAGGACAGGCTGGTTTCTGTAACAGCTGCCGGTACCTGATGGAAACATAGATTATGTTATTTTTGCAATTTAGAGGAGAAGTGATTAATTTGCACTCCCCCTTTCGTTTTCTGCAGATGAAGAACTCTCTTCTCATTTTTAATAAGCATTTACATGAAAACAAGTATTTTTCCCTGAGGAGTTTGTCTCCTGCTGCCTAACCCTAACCAAAATTTATGATCCTGAATTTGTATCACCATAATTATCTCTACTGTAATTAATTGCAATAACACAAATGAGTTTGTAGATTCAAGTGAGTTGGTAGAAATAGATCTCCAAAGTTTTATCTAAAATGTTATTTCACAGAAAGAGAGGAAAAAATAAGACAGAAATGTAGAAAATGGGTTCTTAGTGAAGGAAGGCTTACCTGCCTGTCTTAGTATTTGACTAATAGAAAAGGTATTCATATCTGTAGAAAATTTTAGAAAGGATGTAAATGTATTTTAGAATTAGCCTCCACGTTTCTGTAGCACAAGTGCGTGGATAAAGAACGCTTCTTGTCCTTTATTTCAAGACCCTGACACCCAACAGAAAGGATGTTGGTAGGGAAGGTAGATTCCTGTCCAGGTCTCCATTTGCAGGGGTTGGTTTGGTTCTGTACAGCAGGTTTGCCAGGGAGCAGTTGATCTTTCTAAGGATCTCTTTTTGCTGAACCTTATTGTGTCCCTAGAAATAGAACTGGTGTCTTCCCCAGCTCTTCTCTCAGCACATGGGATGCCTCAACATGGCTCTGTGGCTTGAAAAAATACTCATTTCTCTGAGTAGGTATTGGTTCACCACACGCTGCTCCATGTGAAATACATTCCTAGAGAATGAAAATTCTGAAGCCAATGAAAAGCGATGTGTGTCCACTTGCTTAAAAAAGAATGAGACCTCAGTACTTGAAGCCTCTGGGCAGCTCTGGAAATTGCAGCTATGTAGTCTCTATGTTTCAAGCAATTGCCTGAGCGTACACAAGTTGTGCATTCACGCGCGTAACCTATCAACGGATGCTTTTATGTTTAAAATCTATTTGATTCAAATGAAATGATCTTCATAAAATACGTAAGTAAACATCACAGAGCTTTGCTTTTTTATTGAGTTAAATATTAATTTATAAGACACGTAGGCATGCTTCGTGCTTCTGTATGTTCCAGTTGTTTCTTCTCTTACCCTGGGAAGGGTAAACAACTTGCAGGTCCTAACACCTTTGATCACTTGATTAGCATCTCTAGAAGTCACACAAAAGGTTGAGGTGGTGAACTCCCAGGAGCCAAAAGCATCAGCTTGGGAATGTAGTCAGGGCAGTGGGTTTCACCAAGAAGGGGATATTAGCATAGAGTTTGATTATAAAATGGAAGCGTGATATTTCAGTTTGAATTATTTTTTTACTACGCTGTTTGAGAGTGGTTTTGGGAAATGAACGGAGAGAGCTTATGATGGGTATTTTGCATAAAAGAATGATTAGTGCTGTAAGGAGAGTGGAAGTGATTTATAATAAAGATGGCTTCTGAATTGGTAGCCATGAGGGATACTTTCAAAGACGAGAAAACAGCACGATATTCAACTAACAAGTTATGCAGAAAGCAGATAAATAATATATAACCAGGAATTGTAAAGATTGGGGAAACATACAGTTTTTTCACAGATTGTGCTAACTCCCAAGCAATTAAGTTATGTTGTAAAATAGAAAAATATGCTGTTTATTTTGATCCTATAGCTCTTTGTCAGCTTTTCTTTCACTTACGTATGTGGTTTGGGAAAACGTCCACATTTTGTGTGGCTTGGTGAAACTGATGGCCAGGAGTTTGATACCCTTCTGCTGGTGCATAGCACTTGGCTCTTTCATTAATTGTGTTGAAATGATGTTTTTAGATTAACAGCTGTTGAATATCAGTAGCAACTTCAAAATCCAGTCCTTGCAGGCTTATGTAAGAAAGCTGATAAACAGTGGGACATGCCCCCATCCTGCTCTCCTCTTGCATCTGCAGTGAAACCAGTGACTCTTCAGTCCAGCTGAGAACCTGTTTCTCAGTACAAAAATCAGAAATAATCTGAATGTTAGGGATACAAAAGCTGCACGCCCTTTGGAGTAGGAGCTACAAACCAGGGCATTCAGGCTTTCTGTACAGTCTCTGATGCAGTTTTTTTTGCTCTGTCTGTTCGAGAGCTTCAAAAGCCCTGCTCAGAGAAATCGGTTGGGGATATTTTTTGGCGTAAAAAGTACCCAAAAGAGCTAGAAAAAAGCTGACCTTGAAAAAATTAGTATGCTGTATTCTGATACTTAAGTTGTATCCTTGAGGGGAGGATAGACAGTGTGCTGCAGTGCTTTTTAACCCTGATTGCGTCTCACTTCTGTCCCTTCACAGGAGCTGCAAAAAGTGCTTTTATGCTTGGTTTATCAGGCAGGCAGATTTCAAGGTTGACATGTGTTGGTCACTGAGCAGAAATATGTTTTGGGAGTTTGAAGTTCATGTTCTATTCTCTGCTTGGCCACGTATTTCTTCTGTGTCCTTGCACAAGCTGTTTGATCTGCCCTTTGCCAAGACAGGAAATAAAATTTCCCTGTGTCACTGGGATGTTTCAAGGTCCATTAGTGTTTTTTAGGAGCATTACTGCTGTATCTTCTAGTCACACTAGATGAAAATCATTGTACTGTTGGTGGACATTTGTCTTTGGATGCTCATTAGTTGGTGAAAAGGCATTATCTTCTTGTTTTCTCATAAGCTGTGCCCTGATAGTTTGTCTTTGCTTTCCCCAGGTGAAGTGGTGCTTCTGGTCCCAATGCCAGCAGATGGCCCAGCAGACTCATGGCAGCTTCTGCCGGATGGAAGAGCAGCCTCGCCTACGACCTCTTTTACCCAGCAGGACATTAACGAAGGCATCGTGTGGTACAGGCACTCTGGAACTCAAGTAGAGAGTGACTCCTTCCAGTTCCAGGTACTCCTCGTCATATTCAGAGGGAGGAGGTCACAGAACAGTTCTGCAGGCATTTTCGTGCTTACATACAGAGTTGTATGTATGTATGTGTGTGGTGTTTGTCTGGAAATGAATGTGCACGAGTTCATGTGTCAGGGTGGATGCGCTCCTTGGTTCCATTCCCATCCTTCTTTGTAATATGATGTCCCACTTCCCCCAGCTTCCTTTGAGATGAGACTGGTCCCAGGGGAGCAGGGAGAAGCAGGGATGTGGGCCCAAATGACCACGTTTGGCTGTCCTAGGGATCCTCCAGGTGCGTAGCAAGTCTGCATGAGGAGATTCTTACCAAAGTCCTCTGGCCCATGCTCTCCTAGGGGATCCCTGCAACCCAGGCCTCTGTGAAAGGCTTCCATGTGCAAGACGTGTTACTGCAGCTCATATCCTGGTGGGTTTGATGCCCTATTTGCATATCAGGCAGTAGCTTTGACGCCTTGGTGCTGCGTGGCAAATACAGCACCCTTTCCTGAAATCTGTAATACGTACTCCAAGTGCAAAGATTTAAGTGCCTTTTTCTTTTTTACATTGTTTGTTTTGCACGCTCCAAAACCAAGCAGCCCTTCTGATTTCTGCAGTCCCTCAGTTAATTAATTTTTTGCTATAGAGTACTTCATCTTGCAGGCAGACAAAAAGATACAAGTATTCTCCAGCAGATGTAGCACTAAAATAAATTCCACCTTCCCACAGTTTTAATGACCAAAAAATTCCTCAGACTGGTCCTTGCTGCTGTTTGTGTGAAAGGTTTAACAGCATCCCATAATGCCAAGCCCACATGAACACTTGCATGCAGTATTTTTTACATCTGGTTTAAAACTCAGAAGCTGTTACTTTAGCACTGGAGAGGCAGTTAAGGTAATTTCTAAAGTAATTAACGTAAGTGATAATGAGGAATTTGTGAGTGTTGATGTTGAACAAGCTAATCTTTAGCTTAATTGCGATGTTCCTCTTATAGAGTATGCATTTTGCATGAGTTAAATGTTTGGTTTTAGTGTCTCGGAACGGTAGCAATAATTGTACAGACAGCCCTACTAAGAAAGGAAGCTGTGATTACCTGGGTGACACCAGGAGACCATAACACGTCTGACTCTTGAGCTGTGGACTGGGGCAACTCAGAAAAAGCTGGCATGTTGTTGTCATCGGTATTTTAGCGTTTACTGATCAGATTACAGGAACTCCAAAGAGGTCCAGCAAATGGCTAAAATAATTTCATTCGAGTCAGCAGAACATTTTTATGCATTTTCATGGAATTGTGTGCTGGAGTCTGTTCTGGCTCCCAGAGGGCTCTGTTGAAGTCAAGTGCAGACGTCCATCCCTGCTGACAGATAAAGCTGTAACCGAGTCTGACAAAGAAGGGGGCTGTATTTCCTTGGGTGCCTGCCTCTCAGGATTGCTGTGAACATTTGCGGGCGTATCTCTATGAAATGGCTTTGGTTCTTTGAATTTTTGCAAATATAATAACAAACAGTTGCTTTATATGTTGTCACTTTGAGTTTGTTTATGTTAAGTTAGATGCAGTTGACTTAATTTTGGTGTTGGAGTGGCACATGGAAAATCTTTATGGGTCTCTCTGAAACATGAGTGCAGCCTGTCTTGGAAGATGTTGGGATCACAGGAAGGAATCACTGCAAAGACGGTGCCATTGCTAGAAAACCAGTTCGTTTCACCTTGTCAGCGCAGTGGGTTGTCATTGGGGGTGGGAGGAAGGTTTAAAAGTCCATTATGTTTTCTGTTCTTGTGGTGAAGGGTTCCACTAAAATATGCACCCAGCTGAAGGAAAATTCAGTAAAACCGAAGCGGCGACTAGCAGAGGCAGGGACGAATAGGTGAGGGTAGAGAACTGGCAAACAGACATTTTTCAAAATGTTAATAAAAAGATGAATCATTTATAGACTGTAAAGGCAGTAATGGAGAAACTTAAAGGCCTTAGTTCCCCACAGCACTGGGTTGGTATCTCCTGGAGCAGTGTGTGTCTTTGCTTCACAGATCTGAAGAGAAGAGGGTAGGTGAGAAACTGGTCTAGACATGCAGTGATGTCCTCTGATAGGTTTCCATTTGTATGATCTTCCCTTTGCAGGTGTCCACCTCTGCCAGTCCACAAACCAGCTTGGAAAGCCACGTGTTCAGTGTTGTTGTTCTCCCACAGACACCCAGAGCACCGCAGCTTTCCCTTGGCTCCTCGTTGCACATGGCTGTAAGTGTGAACCAACACCACTGACTGCTGGTTTCGGCGTTCATTGCTGCAATGCAGAGTGACCAAAGCCTCGCATCAAGCAGTAACCACTGAGTCTCGGTTCCTATATTTGCTATTGGGCTTGATTGAACTAAATCCAAGGGGCAGGATGTATGCACCACATAGATAATTAGGGTGGAAATGAGGAGGAAAAAAAAAAGGCTAGATAGACTAAAGGAGGAAATGGTTGGGAAAAAAATAAAAGACAAACCCTATTAAAAGTTGAAAAACTCAGTATTAAGAGCAATGAATATATAGACTGGAAGGGAGAAGGAAAGGGGGAAACATTTTAGACATATTTTTATTGAATTCTTAGCATTTTCAAAATACCATTTCCTGAAAAGATATTAGGAATGGCAAGAGTGGAAAAAACTGTGGATTAGAGAAACTGTAATGAGTAGATCTTGCCAGTAATTCCACTGCAAACTTTATTTATTGGAGTGGTAGCCCTCCCACATCAGAAAGTTTTCATTTATCACTGTGATGTCAGGAACACAGATTATAATGCGTTTGGGAACTGTTCAGACAAGCCTCATTATATGTGCATCCATGGGCTGAACTACCTTTTCTTGCAGCATTGACTCCAGGAATAACCATTTTGATGACAGCAGTCTCTCTAACTCAGTCATTTCCCTGATTGTGTTAATTTAAGTGTTTAAATTTGGTTTTGTGAGCCCTCCAGCTTCGGTGCATGTCTTCTTCATGCGTCCCTATCACGTATGTGGGAGAAGTCCAGCTTTCTCCATTCCTTTTTCTGCTGTCTGCTGTCTCCTCTTTGATCCTGCGGGGAGGGATCCCGACTGCATGAGCTGGAGGAGAGCTATGGGGCTCTGCACCTATGCAGCCCATCAGAAAGCTCAGAGCCTGGACCCTAGAGGCAAGGAGTTTGGTTTAGACATCACCTCAGCCATCTAGCCTTGCTGTGATCTGTGGGGCCTTCAGTGCATGGCCAGGATCGTATTCCACTGAGCAGCTATCCTGAGCCGACGGCAGTGAGGTGAGGGAGGCTGCGATGAGAAAGCAGAGAGGAGCGCTTGCAAGAAATGTGAGCAGAGCTGAGGCCAACCTTCAGGCAGAAGCTGCCTGCTGGGAGAGCTGGGTCTACAGGCTTCAATGCCGTGTGCAGTCACCTTTGGCCTTACTCACTCCTGGTGGTTTCTCTAGAGCATGTGAGGTGCCAGCAGGATGCTCAGCATTGTCAAACAGAAAGGCTGTGCCCATGGGTGCTCCCAGACAGACAAAAACACACTGAGATACCAGTGTGGTGCAGGAGAGCAGATGTGGCACGCCTCCCTGGGGCAGTGGGTCTCCAGGAGGAGCCTCCTGTGGGGGAGGCAAAGGACCTCAAGGCCAGGACAGCCTGCCAGGCATGGGGCCAGGAAAGAGCAAAGGAAGCAGTGGTGGAGGGATTAGTGAAAAGTCCATGACACAAGAGCCTTGTCAAGGTTTAAAATAGTGTTGACCTTTCACAGGCACTAATAAAACATGCTCAGACTGCTACCTGGAGCAATAGCCAGCAATGTATCTATCTTCTCTTGACTTTTTGTTGTCGCCGTTATTGACAAAATTGATGGGAGAGGTGTCTGACTAAGCCATGCCGTGCTGGATTTTATAGCTAATTACACACCACAAAATTCAGTAGTGCCATAAAACACATTTTACTGAGGGGTGCCTCACAACCTGCAAGTCCTGCCTCTGGGAGAGACAAATAGGCCTTGGAGGCAACTATGAAGCAACCGTAACCTTAAATCTTTTCATCATAAAATTGCACTTCCTTGCATCAGCGTGATTGAGTTCTGTTCATCCATCTTCAAATTCCTTCAGAATTAAACTGGCTTCTCAGCTGAAGAGCAAGCACAAAATGTTAAGTCTTCCATGCCTGTAAGCCGTGTCTCTTTGAGTGTCCTACCAAGAAGGGGCAGAGGAAGTTTGGTGACGCTTTGGTAGTTAAACTGGGCAGGCAGCTGTACTGTTCCTTCTTGACTCAAGTGACCTGCTTCCCCCACACTGATACAATTCATACTAGGAGCCTGAGGTTCGTGCTAGCTCAACGCAAACAGAGATTGGGTTTGTGAAGGAGACAATTTTGTAAGCGTATGGAAGGGTTCTCCTCCCTTCCCTTCCCAAGATGGCGTGAAAGGGACACCGCTCTTAATTTTAAGCCTGCATTTTTTGTACAGAGGTTGCGTGTAGCCATGTTGATATCACAAACAGACCTCATGGCTCTTGATTCCAGTTAGATACGGGACTGTTTCACATCTAGGATGGGTTGTCAGGGTTGTACTAAATGCTTCGCAATAGGCATTCATAGTAGCCTCAGGCTGCAGTTTCTCTTCTGATGTGTTCGCACGAAAACACTGAAGAGAAATTAACTGGGGGTTTGGTGGCATTTGCAGTGTCCTGAGGAGTTGTTAGGGAGCCTTGCCCTCCCTCAGTGTCCTGACTGGGACTCGTGGTTCACGGGATGGGACACAGGGTGACAGGGTGGACTTACAGGCATGAACGTGTCAGGATTCAGTGGGCTGCACTTGAT
Source organism: Penelope pileata (assembly GCA_013396635.1). Lineage (NCBI taxonomy): Eukaryota > Metazoa > Chordata > Aves > Galliformes > Cracidae > Penelope > Penelope pileata. The sequence goes on from WBMW01002895.1 coordinate 227,042, forward strand.
GTGGTGGGTGGAAACCTGTAATTTGTTCCTGAACCTCATCGTCTCACGTTCCAACAGAGGTGAAATAATTGCACTTGTCCCTAGTTTGGCTTGTACTCTCCATATTTTGTTAGTGATTATGAAATGAGCTGGATATTTTTCATACCCAGCTGAACTATATTTAATTTGCTGACTTCTCATAGTCTGTTAATTCTGCAGGATTAAAGTTCACAAACACATGCAAGGTGTGAACACCTCTGTTCACTGACATCTGTTCATTCAGCACCATAATTCTTGTAGCACACTGCCCACCCTTGACTAATGATAATCTCATGATGGAAAGATCAGGACGTTTTTAGACAGGTTTAAAACAAAAAGGAAAGCTTTAGCTCCTCTGTATTCATCTGGAAATGGCTGAGACATTTTCAGGATTTCTTTTAAAAGCAAATCCAGTCCAGTCTAGCCACATCAGACTGTACTGGCAAACTAGCTAGGCAGTGAACTTTGTCCAAGGAGTGTTTGATAAAAATGAATTTTTCTTCATCTGTTCTTAGTTGCTGTAGGCAGAAAAATGAAACTGTTCCACCTGTGGTGGTCGGGCATCTGCAGGGGACAGAGTGCGCTAAAAACGCTGCCGCTCTCCTGGACAGCCTGGAAGTAGGGACAAGCTCATAGTTAGAGGAAGGAGGAAGCATTTTTCTCTCATTTTTCCAAAGTTTATAAGCCCTTTCTAATTCTCCAGAAGGGACTTAAGAGAGGTGGGCCTGCAGCATGATAGTACTCAGCTTCTGTATTACACATTCAGTTTGGCTTACAGATGAGCTGAAAGTGAGTTTACATGGTCTTTAAAAGCAAATTTCACTCATGATCAAGTTCATTGTCCTCTGTAATTTCTTTCCAGTTAGTCTCTGTTCTACAGGAGTTTGGGAAACTTGGTAAAGGTTCAGCTCCTGTGTTCCTTGTCAGTTTTAGGTCTAAGAACCAGACCTTTAAATTAAAACACTGTCTTATATTTAAGCATAGCAAAGCAAATTCTCTCTCAGTGCGTTTCTGGCTGAGTCTTTCCGTGTCTCTGGTGTTGATGCTATTGGTCTGTTGTGTTTGTTGAGGTGCTGGAGGACCGTGTGACAGTGATTGAGCCCCATCACCTCTCCTTTGTAGACCCGGAGATTCCCAGTGAGAAAATCTTGTTCAACGTGACTGTCCCTCTCCTTCCTGGCCAAGGCAAGTGTACCTATGCAGAAAATGGCAGCTTGCTGCTGAATTAGTTGGTACGCTTTTATGAGCACATCTAACGTGTTTTCACAGGATGTCGTTCTGTGAAGGCATCTGCTGTAAGCTGTTTGGCCTCCTTCATTAGCCTTCTGACATCTTGTTTCTTAACCCAGTTCCTTTGGCTTGATTAGGAGTAAGCTGCAGTGCACAGACATTTTTCTTACTGTTATCTGGGTTATATCGAATGTTGCACTCCATGGCTTTCTGCTTCTGGCCTCTCTACTGAGAGGTATTTGAAGAAATGACCAAACGAGGAATCTGTTTTAATTTCTCATGTCCTGCATTGCTCTGTAGATCATGGCGGGTGCAGTTACAGCCATCTGACTCATTTAGCAACAGCTGAAGACGTAAAAAGAAGCACTTGGGGAGAAAAACAGAAGCCTTGCCCTATGGTGTCGTTTTAAATTTGAAATGAAATGCGTTCCTTCTGTTAATACTGAGCTGTCTGTTTCTGTAGGTATTGTGGAGCATAGAGACAGGCCTCTCTCCCCTGTCAGGTATTTCACTCAAGCAGATATAAACCATGGCAAGATTGCTTATCGTCCACCAACTGCAGCTCCACACTTGAGAGAGATTATTGCATTCTCATTTGCAGGTAAGGAGCTGAATGTTCTTTGCGGTGCCAAGTCAGGCTGCTGGTTCTCTCCCAGTCCTGGGATGGCTTTGTGGCTATTTCCTTACTCACTGAGGCATGTGGCTTGAATAATACAAAGGACACGGGAATCTGCTTTGTGGAAACACGTCAGAAGTTCATCCAGTTCTTGCAACTTTGACGTGGTTTTTCACCTCTTGTTCAGTATATCAACATTCAGTGAATTTTTGGGGTATGACTGTGTTCACTGCAGCATTTAGCTGTGTTGACACTAATACTGGGTGCTGCTCTGATTGAACTGCTGATCTGGTGCTCTGTGGTTAGGAACTGCTGCCCTCCCATGTTTGAACACAGGTGTTCAATCTTTGGGATTGAGACAAGAGTTGATGAGTATGAACAGAATCAATTTAGCCAGGATATAAGATCTCTGCCCTCAGGAGGGTAACAATCTGGAGCAGGAGGTAGAGGGGCAGAAAACGTGACAAACTTCAGGCATGTTTGACCCGCTGATGCACCAGATTGTGTGATGAAGTGACAGTACGTGGTAGATGCAGTTCCATGCATCACCATGCCCTCCACTGGCATCAAGAGGAGTTTCACAGACTGGAGGAGGGCAGCGTGTTTTCTTTCATTACCTGGAAAGAAAGCGGTGAAAGAGAGTTCTTTCCTTGGTAAGGAAAGACTCCATTCTGCTTGAACATCAGCACTTGCTTTCTCCAAAAACTGTCTACATTGACAGCAGTGTGAGTTTTCCTCTGCTAACCACAATTACTCTGTGCTTGTGTTTATCCCATCAGGTCTGCCAGAGTCAGTGAACTTCCGATTCACAGGTATGCAAACCATTTGCTCTTTCCTGGCCAAAGCAGTTTTCCCCTTGTGCCCTTCACATTGCCTGTTACTCCTTGGCCTTTCTGAAGGCATATCTGTGGGCATTCAGTAGGAACTCCTGGAGATGCATGTGCCTGGGGAATATTTATTCGTCTGTGTCCCAGCAGCGTTTTACAGAAGCTAAGAAGCAGTTCAGTGGACACAGCTTTTTCCAGTAGTTGCCTGAAATGTGCCCTAAAAGCCAGGTTCATTCTTGTTTTCCTGCAATGTGAACAGGGACATCAGTTTTACTCTGCTTTATATAATAAACCATGGAAACATTTCCACGATTAAATTGCTACTAATTAGCTGCTTGCTTACTTAATACATGTTTCCCCTTCTAGGTGCTATCTAGCACAGGTATGCAAAGTGATCCACCAGCACAGAAACTTAAAAGTGCACCTGATAGATCTAGGGAAGGTAGTATGCACACATGCACATGCTCAGGTTTTTACAAGTTATGCATGTTGTGCTAGAAGTGAGTTAGGGACAAAGGTAAATACTTCTGGGCAGGTGTGAGTTGCGTGTTTATGTCCACAGACAAAGGTGTAGATTGACCAGGGGGGAGGGAGGTCAACAGTGTGGGGTGGTGATTTGTAGAGAACAGTGAGTCTCTGAGGTGAGCCCTTGAAAGCACATCCCTGTGCTTAGGTGGTGTTTTTCTCTGTGCCTAGTGTCTGGAGGAGAGCACACAACCCCGGAGATGGTGTTTGTCATTCATTTGCTCTCTGCAGAGCAGCAGCCTCCAGTCTTCCAGATCACAGCTCCGTTCCTGGAGGTCAGCCAGGGGGGCAAGGCCACCATTGGTGAGTAGGCTGCAAAGGATGGGGCAGTGGAGTTGTTCAGTGCAAGCCACTTCCTGGTGGTGTCAGGAGGTTCACTGGGGTTTTTATAAATAACCCCCTAATATGTGGACATGTGCACATCTCTCTCATAAACTGAAGGTTTGCATAGCTGTCATACTGGAAATACTGTGAGTCACCTGGCAACAAGTTCTCTGATACAACATTCAATCTGAGCGTTATCAGGGTACTCATTATTTCCATGAAGGCAGCAAGCCCTTGGGCTAGAGATGCTCCAGAATTATTTGACTTTTCAGGTGCTGACTAAACTAAACATTTTTTGCTCCATTCACAAAAGCAGATCACAGAACTTAGGGACATTCCCAGTGCAGTGTCTGAGGATGCTGAACCCTGTGTTCTGTGTCCCTGGTACAGGGATTCAGTTGGCTGTGAGCGACACAGATACAGCTCCTGAGGGCCTCTTCTTTGAGCTGGTGAAACCTCCCCATCATGGCATCGTGTTCAAGCACAGCGCAGGTGTGCAGGAGCACATGAGAGCAGGTGAGATGAGCAGAAGTCTTCCTCAGCACAGGGGACAGAGTGCCTGTCCACATCCAGTTTGTGCCTGTCCACTCAGCTGGTTTCGTTGGGCAGGAGACAGATGCCTCTGACAGGTGTAGCTGCAGCCACAAATGTGTTGAATTCTTTGACTGGAAGAGCATGACTGCAGAAGAGAGTACATGAAGGATGATTTCCTGTTTGTTGTTTAACTCCTGACTGAGTCAGTGCATCTTCTGTACCAAGTATATGAGGACTGGTGGGCAGTCACTCTGTTGTGATAACAGCAGCCAGCTGCTAATCAAAAGGGATCTTCTGCTTTACAGGATAAGTTGTATCTGAAATAAGATTTAGTGAACATTTCTGCTGAAGTCCACGTAAACCTGTGGTGATGCAGCGGTCGAAACCTCCTGTGGAGTTTTTCTGTTGATTTTGGTGGCAGCAGTTTCCAGCGTGTGATCAGATGAACAAATATTGTCTGTCAAAGAGCAGTGCAAACAGAAGTGGAGAGGGAAGCCTTATCTCGTTATGACAGGCCTCAGCTTACAAAGCAGCTGGGAGGAAAGGAGGGTCTGTGCACTTTGAGAGCATTGTCACTGTGAGAAGAGACACTGTGTCTGTAAAACAGTGAAGGTTACAGCTTTTCCTCTGCCATACGTATATATTAGTTACTTAATAAACTTAATAAATGTCTTCATGACTCACAGCTCTGTAAGGATGGTACTAAATGCCAAGTAAGCACGTGATTAAGTCTTTTGCTAAATTGGGGCCTTAGGCCATGTGAACTGGGTTGGTGCTCTGAGCATTCTTTCTGACTTGCGCGTTTCTTTTTGGGAAGGTGACACCTTCACCTACGAGGACGTTACTCGAAATGCTCTGCAGTACGTGCATGATGGTTCAGCAGCAGCAGAAGACAACATGGAAATCTCGGTCACCGATGGTGTCACCACAGTGACCACAGTGCTGAGGGTGGAAGTGTTCCTGCTGGATAACAACGGCCCGCAGCTGGCCCCGGGCTGCCCGTTGGCAATCACGGTGGCTAGTAAGAGCTCTGCGACTCTCTCTCGATTGCACCTCGCTTATATAGTAAGCTCTCATCTATTTCTACACCCAGTGAATGCTGCCAGCATCCCATTCCTAATCCCCACACGGACCCTTTGCCACCCACACCTCTCTGCCGTTAGTGTGGATTCTTGGCACAGAGCTTGAGGTTTGACCGTGTCCTGACTGCCGCTGCCAAAAAGGGGATGATAGGCTCTTTCTTCCAGCAGAATGTTAAGGCTATCCCCATTTGACTAAAACAAAAGTGAACTGCCATGCTAACATGAGAACTGAGTTAATCCCAGATTCATGTATCAAACAGACTCGCTAACAACGGGTATGGATTTGCTAGGTGATAAGCCCTTGAAAATTTCTTCCCCCTCACGCAATTGCGAAATTGCCTGGTTCTTCTTCAGCACAAGCTTGCAGTGGGATTTATGAGCAACCCAAGATTCTGCGCTCCTTGTTGTAGCTTAGGGTTGGTCCCAGTTTTTGTGTTCTGTATGAGAGTTGTCCTGCTGGCAGAATTCAGAGAAGAGTGTTCTACTCCTTGCAGTTGGTTTAGCAGCAAAGACACTAGCAGTGGATTTCAGGTGTGCAGGTGTGCTCCCCTTAGGAAGGAGGCTGAAGAGACTGCAGTGCACATGTGAGTCTGGAGAGACCTAATGTGGTGACTGTCAGAGAGGTGGTTAGGGAACTGCAGGGAGGAAGGTAGGATAGGAAGGTAGATGAGAATGTTCTTTTCCAAAGGATCTGTCTGGATAAAAGTCAGGGATCTGTCCTGTTCTCCTGATGAGGAAGAAGGCTGACAAGGGAGCTGTTCAGGTTTAATCTGGGGAAGACACCAGTCACAGAAAAGAGGATTTCATTCCTGATCCATATCCTGAGAATATGATTTCTGCCTTGGGTCTTATCTTTCAGGCAACAAAGAAAAGCTTTTGTTGAAAAGGTGTCTTCTGAGTCATGGTACCACAGAGATGATTGTACTTAATGTACATGGGTCACTCTGAAATTAATGCCTCCTATTTATTTCCATGGAAACTAAAACAGATACAAAGAGCACAATAACACTTTGATAAAGCACATTCTCAGCTGCAGAACACTGCTTTTCAACACAGTCACCACCAGTAGCTGTGCATTTTTCAACCTCTTCAATTCTGTGATTTTTGCCGGTGATGAACAAGAGCCTGCATGCCACGCTCGTAAAAATCTGCACCAGTGGAGGCGCCCCACTGTCGCTACTGCTGAAATGCACCACCCACTGCCTCACTGTGCTCACATCTACAGCTTGGTCTCCATCAACATTCAGCAAGTGTTGATAAATGTCAGTGGGTGCCATTTTTTCTGCATGAAGGAATTCAGCTCCACACCTTTGCTTCATCCGCACTTCCATGTCAGACACCATCGGGTCAGAGTGCCCCTCTGCTGCCATCTGTTGCACAGCGACAAAATGGAACGGAGTGTTGGTGGGAAGGTTCAGCCTCCACTGCCATCCCACCTCTGATGTCGTGGGCTGACATAATGAAATAGGAGGCAGTACTTTCGGAGCAGCCCTTGTAGTGAAAAGGTGCTGAGAACAGCTTCTAGTTTGGTATGAAACTGGCTTCTGCAGCATTGCTCCACCTTGACCTTGGCTTTACTAAGAACTGAGCTTAGCGATGTGTCTCTCTCAGAACCATTAGTGGGCAGCAGTTACTCCCTCTGCTGGGTGTCGTTTGGGCTCACTTCTTCTGGAGCTGGGAAAAGCACATTACATAAACGGTCCAGTCCTCTTGGAGTGTAAAGTAATCATAGAATCATAGAATGGTTCAGGTTGGAAGGGACCTTAGAGATCATCTTGCTCCAACCCCCCTGCCATGGGCAAGGACACCGCTCACTAGACCAGGTTGCCCAAAGCCCCATCCAGCCTGGCCTTGAACACTTCCAGGGAGGGGGCATCCACAGCTTCTGAAAATCTGAAAATAGAAAATCTGTAATCTGAAAATAGAAGTACTGGGCTTAACTCTGGGAGACTTGGTGTGGTACGAGGGCAAAAGAAGAACCTCTCTAAGCTGACAGAAAAGGAAAATACATTTTGTGGCAGATTCTGAAAATGTCCACCTGATTGACTTTTCTCATTAGTAGAGCTTCATTCAGTGTTCATCCGCTGAGGGTCTGACCCCGTTGGCTTGATATATTTCCCTAAAAAAACATTTCCTTCATCCTTCCATTTTCCCTCCATGAGGAGGGAAACAAAAGCTAATCCTCTTTTGTGTTGGTTATTTTTCCTTCACGTTTAGGACAACAACTCTCCTGACTCAGAGATAAGAATCCAGTTAATCTCTCTGCCCACGTACGGCACGCTCTTACGGACGTCCGGCTCTCGTGATGAAAAACTTTCTAAGGTGTATAATTTCACCATGGAAGACATCAACAGCCAGAGGATCAGGTGCCAAATAGCTATTGTCCTTCAAGCCGTGCTAGCTGAAAGCTGGGTGGGCTTTCCGTGGGGAGCTCAGGGCTGTGTTATGTTAGTGAAATGTATCAAAGATATTTTTTTCTTGGCTATTGTAACCTGTGAGATTACAGACGAGAGCATTTCCTGTGTACAGAATTAGGTGCTTATGTGTGTCTGAAATGACAGTAGTTGGCGTAGCTTCAAATTATGAGAATATTTTTGTGTGCAAGGTAGGCAACATGAAAAACAGTGATTTCAAAGAGTTCAGGAAACGGATGGGGTCGGGAACTGAAATACCACTTCTCTTTCAAGAGGTGTGCGTGGATGAGGTGTTTTAACCCAGCTGTCGGCGAGGCTCCCTGACACAGCTTGTGTTTTGACTTGCACAGCTACTCCACCGTGTTCGAGACCAGCAATCAGCCAGTTACGGACGTCTTCCACTTTGCTGTTTTTGACGCTGATAATAACCGGCTTGACAGACAGATGTTTACCATCACCATCACGCCTGCCCAGACAGCGCCGTCGCTCGTTGCTTTTGCTGACCATATCACTGTAAGTGGCTTCCCAGGACACTAGAAACAGTGACAAAAATGTCTCACATGTGGGGAATCAGTTTTCCTGCACTAAGGGCAAATCACTGCAGAAACGTGGTGTTATACTCCCAGTCTTCTGAGTGCAGAGGGTTAACAAATTACTTGGAGGCCAGAGGAGGCTGACTGTACTGCTGCATCCCTGAACCTCATCTGCTTACACCTGTTCTAGTCAGGAGCTGGGTTCTTCCTAGAGTGTACCATTGGTATCAGTGGAACAAGTCAGACTTATTTCACCAGCTTGTATGTAAAAAGTGAGCAGAAGATGAATGTCTGAAAACATCTGGTGTTTTGGACTGATGCACAGCATTTCAGACTCATTATCAAAGCCTTCTGAAGTCATCCCCCTCTCTTCCAGCTTTACATTCACCCTCCCTTGCCTTCAAAAGGTTCTCACCAACAAGAAAAGCAGATTTTGCTTTCCAAGAGGTCAGCATGACCCTGGCAGTTCTTTTCTTCCCCTGATAAAACACTCACAGGCTTCTCTTGGGGGCCAGGCAGCCTTTGTTCTTCCCATCCCATCTCACTTCTCGGCTGATTTCATGCTTAACAGATTTGAGGGAGGATGGGACAGGACTTGGGAGAAACGCAAACACTGTGAGGACCAGGGAAGCCTCCTCCATGGAGTGGTGATGCGCTTCTTCAGCAACGATTCATGCATTGCAGTGTGCTGGGGCTGCAGTTTGTCATACACTTTTCTTTTCCAGGTGGATGAGGGGGGCAGGGTCCCACTGCTGGCCCATCACCACTTAGCTGCTGATTATGATACTGCTGCCAAGGAAGACCTGAGGGTCACAGTTATCACTCTGCCTATGTATGGCTACATTGAAAACACTAAGACAGGTAATGTGCCTGGCTCTTTCATTTTCTTCCTGGCTAGTGAAAGGAAACATAGGAACTGCAGATTCTAGTTTATCTCATCACAGTTCCTCTGTGCCAGGTCAGCATTATGAGATAAGCTGTCTCTGATGAGCATTTCTTTCTAATTCTCATTTGCTAGAGGCTGGTCTATGTTGTGAGACTGGGGCATTAAGAGGTTTTTCAAACCTACGAGTTGTATTTTCATCATGCTTTATTCCGGCTGCCCTTGTTCTATAGGAAATACTTTGCTGAATTCCTCTAAATGTTACAGTGAGCTTTAAGGCTGGGACAGCTGTGACAAAGCACGGCTGGTAATGTTCTGTTATGTTATTGTTTTACCAAGAGAAAGTAGGATCTGTGCTGGACTGTCCAGAGGTATTCATCTAGGAGGATTGTCTGCTTAATCCTCTAGGTGGTCCTAACAGCCATGACATACATCATTTTACTTAAATCATAACTTCCCTTCGTAAAATATCACCATGGATTGGCCAGCGTTACAGCTCTTCACAACAGATACTGCCGTTCTTCTGGAGTGCACAGGTTGCTAACCGCCACACTTCGTCCCTCCTCATTGTGCCCAGTTTGTGCCATTTAGGTAACGGTGGGCCTCTGTCCTTAAACAGGCCACAGCTGGGTGATTTTCTTGGGTGTGAGGCTTTTGCAAAGTGCAGTTTGATGTGATTGTGCAGAGGCCAGATGGCACAGTAGCCATTGTCTCATTGCTGAAGAATGTTATAAGTAATTCTGGGACATGGGCTTGCTTCTACTGTGCATAAAACTGCAGCCTTCCTAATGGCTGCTCTAATGCAGCAGATGTTGCTTTCTGCAAAGGTCACGAGATGAGTGAAAACTTTGTTGTAGGAATGAACATCCTGCATCCTTCAGTGTGTCATTCTTCTCTTAATCCTGCTGCTTCTATTTTTAGTTTATCAGTGAATTGAGCATCTTTTCACCAGAGCTGTTCTGTTTTGCAGGTGAGAGTTTTGGACCGCAGAGTGCTGTGACCACCGATGCATCCTTCTCCGTTCAAGATGTTCTGGAGAACAGCATTTACTACTTCCAGAGCATCCATGAAAGCATCGAGCCAACGAGTGATGTTTTCAACTTTTATGTGAGCGATGGCTTCAGCCAGTCTGAGGTGCACAGCATCAACATCACCATTCAGGTAGGCCCGTGCTCTCTGGCTGCAGCAAGAGCCCTCTTTTCACACAGACACTTGGCTTTTAAAGTGCAGCTCCCTCTAGCTGTGAGCTTTCCTCATGCCTTTGTAATACATGGAAAGGGGATTAGAGAGAGTTTCCTTCCTCATGTCTATCTCCTTCCCCTAGTACAGGCACATTACCCTGCCACGCCAGAGAAGAGTTGTGCATTGCAGCCTCTTCCCCTGTTTCTCAGCTGTCTTCTCCCTCTTAGAAGCAGCCACATTACTGGAGAGGTTTAGAGACACTGATGCAGTCCATCCATTAGCACCAGTACTGTCATTTGGGAACTTGCACTTCATTCAGGTAGGCAGTGCTCATTTCACCTTGGCCTTTTCCCTTGATTTTGGGATCTGTGCAGCGGCAGAATGATGAGTCCCCAAAGATGGTGCTGGAGCCTGTCAGAGTACACGACAGTTCAAGTGTGGTTATTACCAATGCCTCACTCAGCCTGCAGGACCTGGACACCCAGAACAGTGAGCTTGTCATTGTGGTTACCAAAAGTCCTGACCATGGTAAGTCCTGACAAGCTGGGAGCAGGAACGTCTATGTGTGTCTGCCTGTATCTGTATGTGTGTGTCATAGCCCCTGATGTGAGAGAGAAGCCTGCGACGTTTCTATAAAGCACATTTAGACCAGCAGCACATAGCAGTTGTGCTTCAAGACAGACCTGTTCTTTGAGAGTTTTCGCTATTTGTCGGAGAGGGAAAAGGGGGACTGCACCCATTTCTCCGGGAAGTTCCCTTTTGTGTTACCCCATTTCCTATTGTGGGGCTCAGTTCCAAAGAGCTGAGCATCTCTCTGCAGTGATAAAGCAAGGCAGGGTGTGTAGTGAAGGCAGTTGTGTTATGTTAAGCTAATGGAGGCTATGTGCCCCTTTTCAGGTCTCATGCATGTAGCCAAATTCTTATTTGGCAGTAAGCAAGAAACTTCCTTCAGTTCTCTTAGGCCATGTCTACTTTGATCCATCCCATTGGGAGCCTGCGTGCGAAGAGTCCCCATCAGGCTGTGTCCTCCCCATAATTTTGATGTGTGTTGTTTGCCAGGTCACCTTCGCAGGAGGCAGACCGCTGCAGAGCCCCCAGAGCACGGACACGTGCTGTCTCTGGGCTCGTCCTTCACCTACCAGGACATTTTGGATGAGCTGATTGTTTATACTCAGAGTGGTGCAGCAGCGCAGACGGACGAGTTTGGCTTCTCCATCACAGATGGTCTCTACACGCAGACGGGGAGACTGGAGTTCTCCATGGAGCTGCCAAAGCAGCTACCCACACTGGCTGTCAACAGGGGCCTGCAGCTCCCCGCTGGTACGGGGAGAGGGGGCAGAATGGTGTCGCTTGTTCAGGCAGCCCACTGGGAGGCACTCGGCATCTCCCGCTGAATGTAACTGCAAGGTGTCGGTGTGCGCTCATGCCTCTGGTTTGACTGGGGAGGTCTTTTCCAAATGCTCTTCTCCTCATAGTGGAGCAAGGATCAGTTGTCTATTGAAAGGGAAAGGGGCAGGGGAAAAAGAATTACAGGCACAGAAAGGTTTATGCTAGCGGTAGTTAAGCAAATGCTGTAGTTAAGCACTGCCTCCCAAAAACAAATACATATTCCAGGGCTTTATGCTGGTTGGTTGGGAAGGAGCATGCGTGACAGCATTCAACCCCAGTCCTGACAGACAGCTGCAGGCCAAGCGTGCTCACTTTTCAAGAAACTTTCCCTGCACTCTGCTTTAGGTCACATTTCTGAAAATGTGTCAGCTCCAGTTAAGCTGTAGTGGCTCTGTAGTGCAGGGCTGTTAAGAAATATGACATCATGCAACGCTGAAAGCCACTCTTCCATGCCAGTGAAATGCCCACCCAGTTTTCAGTCTTGGGCTCCCCGGGAAGTGTAGTGTGCAGGCAATGAAGCAGGAACAAACCACAGGCCTTGAATACTGCTGGGCCACATTGAGCATCCAGGTGCAGGCCCTGGGCAGCCCCTTCAGGGTCCCTGTAGATGAGCCCTCTGCTTGTTTTACTCATGGTGGAGTTCTCCTTTCTCCCCAAGAAGTGCAACATCATGGTTCCGTAAAGTGTGACCTGCTATTTGTAGATATGTGGCCCAGTCTGGACAGGTCACTTGGCTGGGTGGGATTAAGCTGTTTGCGAGCTTTTTCTTTCTGTGGTCCAGGCTCTGCAGCACACCTCACAGATCAGCACTTGAAAGCAGCAGCGGTTTATCCAGATGACACAAATATCAGATTTGTCTTGAAGAGGGATCCCAGCGTGGGCCATCTGCAGTTGACTAATATTGATGATCCAGTCCAGATCTCTGCCAAAGGACCTGTCAAAAGTTTCACCCAGGCTGATATAAATAAAGGTGAGAATGACTGTCTTTAGATAGTCATGGCAAATAAAATGTGGCCATGCCTTTGTGAGAGGGGAAGGATGATTTGAAATGGAGGGGGNTAGCAGGGAAGAGAGAGAAGGGGAAGTAAGATAAGGTTGTTATGATAGAGGAGAAACACGTGCCACTAAGCAAGTATTAGAAAGTCTCTCTCTCAGCAGGAGAAAAAGAATAAAGAGAAAAAGAAATGAAACCCAAATCAAGGAGCTCTGTCAAGCTCCAGGTCCCTTGGCTTATATAGTGTCAGCCGAGTTCCAAATTGGGAATTAAAAGAAGTTGCCTATAACAAAGCAACTCTTTTCTCCTCTCCCTTTCTCCAGGACAAGTGGTGTACAGTCACAAGAAGGGGGAGCCGGGTGGAAATTTTGCCTTCACTTTTGACGTGATTGATGCAGATGGCAACAGACTGATGGACCAGTTTTTTTATGTTAGTGTATTAGGTAAGTGGTAGTGCTGAAGTTACATTTGCATTGCTGCAAAGCTCAGGCCTTTACAGATGTACAGCAAATTAAGATGTAATTATTGAGATTCAGCTTTTATTCTCTGTCATTTCAAAGGCCTTTGAAGCTTGAGGCATAGGGAGAGTTTGCAGCTGTAAAGATTAGTTCTTTGGCTTCTGACAAAGTCACTGTAAAAGACAGAAGAATTTCCCATCTTCATTCTGTCTAGATTGTCTGGAAGACATTGCATTACTGTCCCCTCTGTCGATGGCAAGTCCCAGAATATTCATTTTGGAACTACGGGTCTGGGAGGGTTCTCTTTGGAGGAGGGCGTGTGCGCGTGTGCTGTCTTTTGCTTGCACACTAGTACCTTGCGGGAACAACACCAAGGAATGGAGGGAAACCATCTCCTGACTCAGTCTGTGCTGTATTTAATCCTTTCAGAGGACAGATTCCCCCCCTCCATCGTTGCTAACAGAGGGCTGGTCTTGGACGAGAACTCAGTGAAGAAGATCACAACCCTGCAGCTCTCTGCCACGGACCAGGACAGCGAGCCGACCCAGCTCCGGTACAGGCTCACTAAGCAGCCACAGCTGGGGCACCTGGAGCACGCGGCCTCCCCAGGTCAGCAGGATGGCATTTTGCTTGCTTGGGTGCTCCTGCCTGCAAAGCACTGCAGGCCTTTTGAGTCCTAAAGATTTGCTGTGGGAAAAAAAAGCGTGGAGGCAGCTGCACAGAGTTATGCTTCCCGTTAGAAATCCTACGGTCATCAGCCCAGCGAGATGGAGAATAGGGCGAGTGGAGGCAAGGCAGCCTGACAATCACAGCTGAGGATTTATTAATTTATTATTATTTATTTGATGGATATGCTAGATAATTAAGTCTAGTGGTTTGGGGGGGGTTGATCAGTCCTGTGAAACTCAGAAAACAATTCCATGCAAATGTGATCTAAGTATCAGAGTTGCCTTCCATGTTCAGTGATCCACTAACAGCGTGAGTGCCCTACTCCCTTCTGACGAATTCGTCTAAATCTGTACTGTCACACAATGCACTCTTCTGACTTAGATTACACTCAGTAAGATACATCTCTTACAATTAGATTTCTCCTTGACAAGACATTAAAGTGTGAGTACTTGCTGTGTTTTCAGCCTGCAGTCAGTCCTTGTAACGCACGGTTTTGCCTGGTTTGCCTCATCATCTCGCCGTTTAAGATGTACTCTGACAAACATGTTGACAGGGTAAGAACAGTGAATGAAAGTTATAAATAAGCAAACTCCCTGCTGGGAGAAAATTAACAACTTGCAATGCTTTTGTCTGGGTTGCAAACGAAACAGCGAATCTTGTACTTTTGAAATCTCACAGAGATGGATTAAGGATTTCATTGCCCAGATGTGACAGTTCTGATTTCTGTGCTTTTTGGGCCCACGATGGACTAAGAAGCATACAGGGTCACGCACTGTGAGAGTCGTTCTCATGATTCAAATGCCCTACACCTAAGGAGGAAGTACTGGAGTGCTCGAAAGAGGACACAAACCTTTGAAGCTAATGAGCTCCGAGGAAACCTTGGCTAATCAACCATTGCTGGGTCATTTATTTATACCAGATCCCCCTGTCTTTGCTAGTATGGCCAGTAGTCGCCAGGACCATTGAACGTGAAAAACTACTGAAAACCTTTTTGAGGGTTTTTATTGTTGTTAAGAGCAGTAAAACTTGACAAATGCAGCAGTGAGAGTTGAAGGCTCAAGTACTTTTTAAAATGCTTGTTGGGTACCTTTCTGTGTCTGTCGCACTTCAGGACCTGTGAGGTGTCAGTATAAGTCAGTGCTGAAAATGGAGCTTCGTCTGTTCTAAATGCTGGGGTACAAGAAGAGGAAAATAAAGCAGAGAGCTTGAGGACATTTCTGAAAACTGCTGTGAGGCTGGGAATGTTTTGCCCATAGTCAGTGATACCAGGGTTAGATCAGTCCTGCATGGCAGTGAAAATGAAAGTAAAAAAAGCTGAAACATCTGCTGTTTTTGCACCGGCTTTTCTCTTGCTCTGTGGCAAGCAGCTCCTCCTGAATGGGATGTGCTCGTAGTGAGGTGTTGCCATGTAATTTTAAGTCTGTGAAGAAGTCTGTATCTTAGTTTGCAGAAGGAGCTCCTCTGTTCATTTAGAAGCTGTTGAACAGAGTGTTTAGGAAGCTGAGGTTCGTGGTACAGCCTGACTTAGAGCACAGCAAGCCAAGACTGAGTGCTCATGGGTGCATATGTCCAGCTCCCTGTATTTTCCCTGCCTCACTCTTTCTATAGCACATTATCCCATTGTTCTTTTTCTAGGGACGAGAATTAGTTCTTTCAGCCAGGCAGACTTGGCCTCTCACAGCATCCAATACGTCCACACCAGTGACGCTGAAAAACATCAAGATGCCTTCACCTTTTCTGTGTCTGATGGAACAAACGAGGTAGGTCCCTGCACGGTTTCTCCCGAGTCACAGCAGGCTGTTGATGCTGTAGGATGTGCTGGGAGCCAGTTCTCCTCGTGCTTTTGAGAGAGAGCTTGTGTCTCATTTTCTTCTGCTTACCAATTGCTTGTGGAGAGCAGCTTTGAGCCAGCACACTGATGAAGCGCCCAAAAGCACGGTCCTCAAGAAAGGTCTGCTCCCTACTTTCTGAAAGGGAGAAATTGTAGCTGCAAATAGAGGGATAGGGACTAAGCAGAGTGAATGATGGAGGGAAGAGTGAGTGTCTATAAAAGAGAAAGAAGAAACTACTGGGGAGGGATAGAAGAGGTCATGTTTACATCTTCGTGTTCATTCACTAAATAAGTCCCGAGTGAAGTGACCCAAACTCAGTGATCACTGTGGTCTCCTTACAGTGTTACTGTTTCAACTGAGTTGTGCTCTTGTTGAACTGAACTCATCAAGAGAGGCTTTTCCTCCTGTTCCAGGTGAGCCAGACATTTGACATCACCATAAACCCTGTGGATGACTCCTTACCTGTAGTGCAAAGCCTTGGGATGAGAGTTCAGGAAGGTGTGAGAAAAACCATCACAGAGTTTGAGCTTAAAGCAACAGATGCTGACACAGAGGTAAGGCAGCACTCCCCTTGCCTCCTCCCTCTCTGGCTCTGCATTTGGGCTATCAGAAAAGTGGGTTTGTGTTCAAAGAGAGAGATTACAGTGAGCGTCATCCCTCCCTGCTCATACCCTGTCTGATAACAACTTGAAACAAATAGCCTGTGGGAGGCCCACTTTGTGTATAAATAGATGAATGAATGTTTAAACCAAGCAAAGCCCTGGCTTGAGAAATAGATGCTTCATCTGGGATGTCTCCGAGACACACAAACAACAAACCTGCATGCAAAAAGTTTAGAACTTTGTTGTCAGAGCTAACCCTTGTGCTGTCCCTCTCTGAACATTGTGGATTTGACATGAGCTTTGGTCTTGAGACTGAGTGTATGCTCGGCACGGATGAAGGTGGCATTTCCTCCTGCTCCTTCTGGGTCCAGCTCTGTGAGAGAGACAAGGACATGCGGGGTTCAGGGTGAATCAACTCGGGGGAACGCTGGGCTGAGTGGATGTAGGGAGTCCTCCTCCAGGCCTCTGGAGCTGGAGGGATCTGCCTGTTCTGGTGTCACGTCATCAGCTCTGCCACCCTGTCTCCTTGGTGCAGGCTGAGGCAATTACATTCACAGTCGTGCAGCCCCCTCGGCATGGCCTGATTGAACGCACCAGCAACGGGCAGCGTTACCACCAAGCCACCACCTTCACGATGGACGACATCTACCAGAACCGCATCAGCTACAGCCATGATGGAAGCAACTCGCTGAAGGATCGCTTCGCTTTCACTGTGTCTGATGGGACCAATCCCTTCTTCATTATGGAGGATGGGGGGAAGAAGGTAAGGGGACGAAGAGGGAGGTGAAAGAGACCACAGAAATGGCTGGTAGAAAGCTACCTTCTCTCAGAGGAGACAGACTTGGCTGCTGTCCCTCCACTGAATACTCTTGGTTATGTGATGCTATATGCTTGTTCAGTGGTGTAAGAGCAAACCTTGTGCAGGCAAATTTGCTCCAGGATCTTGATCCTAATGAAGCTGAAAGGAAGTCAGGCTGAAAACACAGTGGCCATGGCTCTGACTGCCAAAGTAACAGCCGTCTCTCTGAAATGTTGTCAGGTTGTGACAGCAACACCGCAGCGCTTCAAAGTGGACGTTCTCCCTGTGGATGATGGGACACCCAGGGTCGTCACCAACCTAGGTTTGCAATGGCTGGAGTACGTGGATGGCAAGGTATCTGGTTGTCTGGGTTTCGATTAGATTGTTTCTCAGGCTGTTCTAGAAGAAGGGACTTCACAGAAGAACACTGTGATCCTTCAGCATTTTTATTTTTGTGATAGCAGGTGTCCCTCTGTGCTCAGTGGAGCCTCTTGCAAAAGACAGAGGTGTGCAGAGATGTCAGCACTGCAGCTCCTTGGCTAATCCAGACAGTGCGGCTGCAGAGCACAAAATTCCTTCCTTCCTTTACATCAACAGGACCACCAAGCCTGGCTCTTCATGGCTCTTGTACGAGCTGTCCAAGTACAGCTCCTGCCCACCTCACTGGGCAGAGATGTCCTGCCCCTTGTCCCTCCTCCCCGAGGCAGTATATATTTTCAGTTTTGCTGATGACAGAAGATCCATGATTATGTGCTGCAGCAGCTACACTGGAGATGAATGGCTTTCAAGAAAATGTGGTACAGGGATTTCTTGCTGTGACATGCCTTTGTTTTGCTGAAGTCTAAACAAGACCACAGGGAAAGATATCTCGTGCTCATTTTTGAGGACCCAGCATTAACTGCCGAGAAATACTTCAGTTCTTCCCAGGAAAAAGAGTTGGAAGGCACTGTGTTAAGACATTGCATTAAGAAGTGGCTATCTCAGCGCAAATTCCCAACTTTAGAAAAAGCACTCCTAACAGCCTCAGGCAGTCCAATCTTCTCTCTCATTTTCTCCTGCTTTTAAAAGTGTTTTCTTTTTAAAGAGAAAGCAAAATGTGGTGGAACTGGGGCACATCTGTGTGAGGTCATTTGAAAGTGGGTTATCAAAAGCTCACTAAAGCAGTGTGAACTCTCTTGAGTGCAACTTTAAACTCGAGGCTGTCGGCAAATGGCCAAAGCCAGGGCTCACCTGAGCATCAGCCCAGTCCATGGAGCAATGGTTTCCAGTTGAAACCAGGTTTGTCGTAGCTTTTAGCCCTGGGGGGGTAGGGCTTGCTCTGAATTTGCTTTTTGTTGAACCACAATTTTTTAAAATTATTAAGCCAGATCCGAGGCAGAATTTGAGTCCTTCCTGTGCTGTCAAACTTCATGTGGGGCACAAGGAGGGTTCCACAGCCTCTGTGTGTCCAAGGCCACTCTGTGTGCCCTGTGCTTTTAAACCCTCAACTTCTCCCTCGTGGAGCACTGCTTGACAGAAGGATGGCTGGGCTTTCTGGATGACTAGTTAATCAGACTTGCACTGCTTTATCTCCAGAGTTTAACTCCCTTGATTTGGCTTTAATCCAGGCATCCAATCTAATCACTAAGAAGGAATTACTGACAACAGATCCTGACACAGATGACAAACAGCTGATCTATGAGATAACAAATGGCCCCAGGAATGGTTATGTGGAGAACAAGCTGAAACCAGGAACAACTGTGACCACCTTTACTCAGGGTATGGAAGATGGGCTCTGTATATTGTTGCTTTTTTCCTTCAGCTGCTTCAGTTTCTCTAAATAACCTATCTAGGAAAAATAAAAGGAAAACATCTGTGTTACTTTAGAGCCTGAACCATCTCAGCAGTGAGAAGAAGCCCTGCTAGGACATGCCAGCTTATAGAAAAGAGCTGAAATGTGCTACACAGACAAATTCATATTCCTTGCATTTGAACAAAGTTGCTTTAAATTTACCTTATTTTTAAGTATGAGCAAATTTAAGTATTACAAGACTAGACAAGGGAATGACTTGTCACAGCTTGTAGGCTGGCTTTTGCCACAGGTAAGACCATGGAAGTTAGAAAAGCTGCAGCAGCATAAAGGGTCTGTGGAGATCCTGATGCCTGCGACTGTGTGGATGCATGCGGCTGCGCTGCTCGACATTTTGCACTGGTTCACTGGATGTCTCCTCCTGCAGAGGACGTGAACCAGGGCCTCATTCGGTATGTGATGCATGAAGAGAAGGTTCAGGAGACCGTGGACAGCTTTCATTTCCTAGTGAAGGACAGCAAACCCAATGTGGTCAGTGACAATGTCTTCCACATCCAGTGGTCCCTCCTCAGCTTTACGTCCAGCAGGTAAATGGCACGGGGTTTACAGCACTCTCCTGTCACATGGGGTCTTGCCTGGATTGAGACAAGCTGAACTCTAATATGTGATGGACCCACAGCATGGCAGTAAAATTCTGGAGCAGTTAGCATTGTTTGTGCCTGCATCTCCTGACACCCTGTCAGGACTGAGGTCCTGCTATCGCACCACACACAGCGGTCATGCTGCTGACTTCTAGGTGCGCCGGGGGAGCCAGCAGCAGAGGGAAGTGGGAGTTCATGTATGTGAGTTAGGAGAGGGCCCTGCTGGGTTAAACCCTGGAGCAGGGCTGCTGAATAGCTGCCATCTGCCCAAGTCCCGGGTTATTGGCATCCCTTGGATTTTTCCTGCAGACAACAGTTAGCCTGAGTTTATTGGTGCTGGTATAAACCCATGGAGTTTGCTTCCCAGCCTGAAGGTCCTAATCCCCAAGTTCGCTGTAGGATGCCAATGCTTCCTTCAGCTTGTGCATTAAGCAGTGCCTGTTATTTGTCTCTGCTTGATGCTTTTCCAGCTACAACGTCAGTGAGAGCGCTGGCTCTGTGAGCGTCACTGTGCGGCGGATTGGTAACCTCAACCAGTACGCCATTGTCTTGTGCCGCACGGAGCAGGGAACGGCCACCGCCAGCTCCGGTTCACAGCCCGGAGAGCAGGACTACGTGGAGCACGCAGGGCAGGTAGGCTGGGGGCACTGGGTGAGGGAAGGACTGACTGTACATGCCACCTAGCCTGGAGTGACAGTGAAGGCCAAAAGGCAGGGTGCACTGAGAAACGGGTGGAGAGCGTCAGCATGCTTTTAGTCACCATGACTGTGCTTGGAGATCAGGTTACATTTTCACCTGCTTCCCAACATGGGATGCCCAGGCACTGCTGTTGTGTCTTTTTAACCTGGCAACTCCCTTGTGTTGAGTGACTGATGCGTTGTGAGGGTGAGATGGGTGGAAAGGCAGGGCAAGGCATCTCCAAGATGGAGCATGATGCAAATCAAACAGCCTCTGTGCTTCTTGGAGGGCTGAAAAGTGATGCAGCCATCATCTAAATTGCTGGTCTGCATTTAAACACAGTACCATCTAAAATACTTCTTCCAGAAAAGCATGTGAGTTAGGACTTGGAAGTCCACAAGAGGAAGAGCGCTCTCTTGTTAGATTGCTCCTTCAGTTAGTCATGCTAACTGTTAAAAGGTATTCATTTCCAGTTGCATCTGTTGGGCATGAGTTTCCCATCCATGATTTTTGATTTTTCCTGTTCCTCCGGATCCAAGCACTGTGCAGCGCTATGTGTTTGCTGCTTAGGCAGTAATTTACTCTCTTTTTGCCTTCATCTTCAGGAGCCAAAGCTCTCGATGATTTGACTGCACAATAGCTGCACAAATAGTTGGTTTTTTCCCCAAAGGCTCCCTTGAAACTTTTTCAGAAAGCACTTTTCCTGCTGATTACCCCTCTATCTTGTCCTGTATTGTGTAAACTCCTGCATTTTATATCTGTTGCTAATTTGATAGAAGTATTGTCATAAATCTGAGCAAATTTTAGCAATACTTCTTTCAGATTAAGTAGGTTTTGTGATCCTGCGACTGTGAGCAGAGTTCACGAAGCGCTCGTGCACGAGAGCTGGCTCTGTCGCCTGGAGAAGTTTATGGTGCCTGTGATTTTAAGAGTCCCAGTAGAACTGATAAAAACATGAAGGAGACTGTAATTCCTTTCTAAAAAATTGTGTGTTTTTGCTTTCAGAAAAGGGTGTCGTTTTTTTCATCAGGATTTTATGTTGGCAGACACACTCTGCAGCAGCGTTCTGACAAATGACAAACATTACAAGCTTGCTTGGATAGGAATGTCGCTCATAATCATGCAAAAGTCTAAAAGCATGACTGAGAGCAGAAAGGCTGGGGCCTACACGCTGCCTTTGCTGCTGCCTTTGACCTTTGCTAGTCATTTATCCTTGGCTGAGGTCGGTGTACAGTGCTGCATGCACAGGGTATGTGCCTGAGTCAAGGGTAGGGCAGGAGGGACAGAAAGTTTCAGACCCCTGTCCAGAGAGAGCAGCCCAGCTGCTGCCTTCCAGGTGCAGTTTGAGGAGCGGGAGGACACCAAGGCCTGCACTGTTGTTATTAACGATGACGACGTCTTTGAGAGCACCGAGAGCTTCACCGTGGAGCTCAGCATGCCAGCCTACGCTCTGCTGGGGAACGTCACCCGGGCCACTGTCACCATCACCGACACCGAGGATGAGCCCACCCTGCAGTTCGACAGGAAGACATACCACGTCAGTGAGAGTGCGGGGTTCTTCTCTGCACCCATTGAAAGGAAAGGTGGGTTGAGTCTGCACCCACCCTGCCACAGGGGTGGATGAGGAGCCCTGGAGATGGTAGCCAATGGGGGACAGGCAGGCACCTCTGGACAGGCTGTGAAGGACACATGGCTGCCTAGAGCTTGGATTTTGATTCTGTGCTCTATAGATGATAGAAGCAGCTCAGTGACTCTATCCTGCAGTCTTCCATCCCATGACAAGGGTTAGAGCAAAGCTACTGAGGAGCCTTTGCAGTGTGTACCTTTGTCAGGCTCGGGCAAGTGAGTGTTTCCTGTTAGCAGGCAGTGAGCCCCCAAAACAAGTGGTGTTCCCTACAGGTTTGTTTATGATTTTGGGGTGATTCTTTGATTTTTCAGAAGAAGCTCTGTGGTACAAGTGAGATGAGGAGAAACAACATGCAACAGGTGGCTTAATTTTTTTTGTTCCCCAGCTCTGCTATTCAGATTCACCAAAAAAGCTAAAAAAATCCCTGCTTTTGGATCCATCTCTCCTCCCAGCATGAGCAGGAGCAAACCCTTGCATTTATTTGCTGCTTCTCTGTGACCTGGATACTGTGTGTTGCGTGGACCCTATCACTGTGCCATACATTCTTTCATAGGCAAGCGCCATCCCTTTCCTGATCACAGTAACCAAGAGTGCACATTTGGAGTGTGCCTGGAAGTTAGGCCTTAGCCAGCTTTGGTGCAAGTTTAGGAGCAGAGATGGTGTTCTTCCCACCTTCTTTAGTGAATGCGCTTTATTATTTAAGTGAACAGTGTGATTTCTTCTACCAAATGGAGTAAAAGTACTTCCATAAAGTTACATTTTTTTCTGTTGCATCTTAGGAGATCCTGGCAGCACTGTGTCTGCTGTCTGCTACACTGTCCCCAAGTCAGCCAAGGGAAGCAGCCTTTATATGCTGGAATCTGGCTCTGACTTCAAGTCCCGGGGGCTGACAGATGACAGCCGCATCGTTTTTGGACCGGGTGTTACCACGTCAACGTGTGACGTCATGCTGATCGATGACAGTGAATACGAAGAAGAAGAGGAGTTCGAGATAGTATTGGCTGATGCTTCAGATAATGCACGCATTGGCAGCCAGGCTTCAGCCAGCGTCTTCATTGGTGGTCCCAATGATGCCTCGACAGTGTTTCTGGGAAACGCCACTTTTACCGTCAGTGAGGCTGCAGGTGAAGAGTGGCAGGGGTTTTCACTAGAATGAGGTGTCAGAAAGAGTGATTTACAACACAGCAGTGTCATCATATAGCATCTGCGGAGGGTTTATAACATTTCCTCTGCCTCTAAGGAGGAGAGGCTGGGGGCTGTTCTTTGCAGCAGCCTGTACTCTGTGAGGGGCAGCGATGATAAGAAAAGCACACGCTGAAGGTTGAGGAGTGGTTTTGTTGTGTGTGCCTGCTTTCCGATGTTGGTTATCTCTCACGATGCAGGAAACATTGAAATTCCAGTCCTCCGGCAGGGACCCGATCTCTCGACCCCCATCTCGGTGTGGTGTGCCACTCGGACGTCGGACCCTCCCTCTGCCAGCCCAGGAGTCGATTATGTCCCCAGCTCCAGAAAAATAGAGTTCAGGCCAGGCAAGACAGAAGAGGTGAGGAGCCACTTAGTCTCCTGATGTGTCTGCTCTGTCTGAGGACACTTCTCTCTCATCATGTGCGCACTCCGTATGTGCCATTTGACTGCTCTGAAAATCCTCTCGGGGCCACCTGAGAGTTGTTATGAATCTGCTATGTGCAGATTCAGAGCAGATCAGTACTCCAACTGGAGAAGATTCAGTCCGACCACCTCTCCCAGGATAAAGGTGTTTGTTGCCTTTTCTCTGAACTGATATGCTGGATTTATCTAGAACATCGTTGCCATTGATTGGCAACCTTAGAAAAGGCCTGACATAATAACTTTACATTAGACGGCTGAAAGCGAGTGCCAGGAAGGGTGACAGCTTTCCATCCTTAAAAGTGTGACTTCTCCTTTCCTTCTAGTTCTGCACTGTGACGATCCTGGATGATGCTCAGTACCCAGTGATAGAAGGACTGGAGACATTTGTTGTTTATCTCAGCTCACCCCACGGAGCTGAGCTGACAAAGCCCTTCCAAGCGATCGTGGCCATTAATGACATCTTCCAAGATGGTAAGCTATCCACGGCAGCTCTGTGTGGTCCATGTAGCCTCTTCCTTAACACTAACATGCAGCAGGAAGCTAGTCCAAGGAAGGTTAATTCCTAGGCCAGATTTAGCCTATTTTCCTGGGATCCTTCCATTCCATTTGGCTGCCCTGTTTCTGTCCATGCATTGCTGTCCACAAGAGCTGGGAGACTTTGGAAGGGCAGAATAAATTCTGCTGCAGCGTTCACTTGCTTTAAGCCGCGCTTTGCCTCCTCTGCTCAGAGCTCTGTCCTCATTCATGCTTTCTGTGGACCAAAGTCCCTCTTACAATGTGAGAATGTTTCACCTCCTGTTTCTGCTGTGTTTTAATCTCTCTCCTGTTTGCTTGTTTAAGGACAGCACATGCTTAATAATCTAACTTGCAGTTGTCCTCTCTGCTGCTATTTCTTCTATGTCTGTCCACAGACAGTAGGGTAATGCTTTGAGACATAACACGTTTCAGCACCGAGTCCTCATGTAACCCCTTCTTGACATGCCCTGCAAAAACCATCCCTGCACCGCCAGCCCTGTCGTGCTCTTCAGTACATCAGAACAGCACCGCAATGTTAGGGAAGGGGCGCGTTTCAGCAGCCATCGAAGTAGGTGACTAAGAGGCGATGAAGAGAGAGACCTTCTTTCTCGAGGGCTCTGGGGTCTGCCAGTCCTGTGCTCCTCAGAAGGCTGACAGCAGTCATGATCACTTGTTTATTTGAAACAAAACCCTTTACTGAGGCACAGTAAAGCTGCCATTTCATGCTCTGGCTGTCAGACTCCGTGCAGCAGTTCTGCAAGGGTGTCTGTGCCTTGATCAGCTCCTGGCACTGACTCTTGTCACTCTGGGATTTCAGTGTTGCCTGACTTTTTCTTGCCTCCTGCAGTACCAAGCATGCAGTTCACCAAGGATATGTTTGCGGTGAAGGAGAAGGAGGGTACACTACACATCCCCATCTTCCGAACTGGTGACCTGAGCTATGAGTCCTCTGTCAGGTGCTACACCCAGAGCCAGACAGCAGAGGTCATGGAGGACTTTGCAGAGAGGAGAAACGCAGAGGAGTCCCGCATCACTTTCTTGAAAGGGGAGAAGGTGAGCTGATCCTGGCTTACAGAGAGACTGAAGAACCACTGATGGGAGAGGTGCAGATCTCCTCGACTCTGCATCGTCAGGGGGAGCTGACAGAGACTGTCACAACTGGTTTCATAAATGCTTAAGGTCACAGATCCTTCTGGTTCTGGAAATACGACGTGTCTCTGAATTAGGGTCTTTATAAAACTGGTTAGGATGTGAAATGCGAATCCTCTGTCAGTCAGACTCAGGATTGTTGTAGCAAACAACTGTGGATTTGTGGAAGTAGATGTCTTCAGTGCCCTCTCTCATCATGTAATTGTTTGTCCACACAAAGAAGGAGCCCTAAAAAAAGAAGAATGCTTCTTCCAGGACTGGCAGTCCTCAGACATTAAACCTTAGACAGTGAGGAAGCACGGTGGCCTTCTGGTGGCTCCAGGGAGTTTATCAATGTCTTCTGTCTTCTCCTGTTTACATGGTTTTAGGTGAAGAACTGCAGTGTTTACATCAGTGATGACTCTGCCTTTGAACCAGAGGAGCAGTTCCGGGTCTACCTTGGTAGCCCGCTTGGAAACCACTGGAGTGGAGCTAGGATTGGGAAGATGGACATGGCAACTGTGACCATCACCAACGATGAAGACGGTAAGGGAGTAGGTTCAAGAAGGATGTAGGAGCTGTGGTGTAGGATGCAGTTCCAAGGCCATCAGCACAGTCTCATCAAGTTTGCAGTTCAGTCTCTAGTACACATGAATGCCTTCAGTCACATGGCCACGGCTCTATTTTGTTGGGTTATTTCTAATGGAAATACCAGTTTGTGTGCTGGAGAACCACAGACTTCTGTGCTGGACCATCATGTGGTCACTGGTGTGGGGGCTGTGTGCACTGGTCTGATCCTATGGGAGGAATCAGATAACATTCAATTTAACGCAGTGGTTGTCCCACGCCCCTGCAGTAGTACAGGTCACTGCTGTGCTTCTGCTGCCTTCCCTCCACAGTGTCACAGTCTGGAGAGATCTGTGGGGAAGAAGGGAAATGCCAGGTTTCTCAGGGGTGATGGGGAATGGAGGCTGTAACACCGCTGCATGGCATGGACTGAGAGCACGTGGTTCAGTGGAAGGCAGGGATCCATGTGCCATCCTCCATAGCCCAAAGCATGGAAGTGGGGCTTTGCCCACCCCTTGCCCTAGTTCACATCCAACCCTCACAGCTGCAGCTTTGGCCCCTGCTTTGAGGAGCCCCCTGCTCTGAAGACATGCAGATACA
The DNA here is from genome assembly GCA_013396635.1 of Penelope pileata. Classification (NCBI taxonomy): domain Eukaryota; kingdom Metazoa; phylum Chordata; class Aves; order Galliformes; family Cracidae; genus Penelope; species Penelope pileata. The sequence continues at coordinate 253,107 of WBMW01002895.1, forward strand.
GTGTAAAAGGAGCTGGGCTTGGCTCAGCGCAGTTGCTGAACGCAATTTATCTGTAAACAGTCAGTTGGTGTGCAAACATGGGGCTTTTTGTTCACCGCTGTTTCTTTAGCACCCACCATTGAGTTTGAAGAAGCTGCGTACCAAGTGCGGGAGCCGCCTGGACCAGAGGGCATTGCTGCTTTAAATATCAAGGTGGTCCGGAGAGGGGATCAGAACAGGACCTCGAAAGTACGCTGTAGCACCCGGGATGGCTCAGCTCAGGCTGGAGTGGATTACTACCCCAAGAGTCGAGTGCTCAAATTCAGCCCAGGTAAAGGGTTCTTTGGAGGGGCGGTCAGAGGTGGTGGCGTCACCAGGGACATTTCAGCAGAGATCTTTCAGGATCCTCTAAGAGCACAGACCATGTTGCTGAGACCATGAAGCTGTCACAGAACAGTTCTGCTTGATGGTGTGTGAGAGAGCAGAGATGCTCGCTGCAGAGGTGGGCTATACTTCGGATCATAGATTTTTACTGTAGACAGCTAATATAAGACAGGCATCATTAATCCTCAGATGTCATCTGCTAGTAAATTTATCACCTGATCAATCAGATTGGTTGTCATAGTTGGAGTTTTATGTATAAATTCCTGTGTGGAAAAGGCTGAATTATTTGTAGCAATGAGTGGAAATAAAATTTATAATGTGTATTTTATCATAATGTTTCAGTGGTCATGGCATAGACCAGCTCTGCATTTTTTTATGGGAGCTTTAGAGCAATATCCAGTGATGAATCAAATTCTGTTCCTCTTGCATTTACTCACACAGGTGTGGATCACATCATGTTTAAGGTGGAGATCATGTCCAATGAAGACCGTGAGTGGCACGAGTCCTTTTCTCTGGTGCTGGGTCCGGATGACCCAGTGGAAGCTGTTCTTGGAGATACCAGCACTGCAACAGTGACTATTTTGGATCAGGAGGCAGCAGGCAGCCTCATTCTGCCAGCACCTCCTGTGGTAAGTTGCCCATTGCAATGAATGTGATTTAATACCCTTCAAGTACGGACTGAAAGCTCCTGTGGGGTTTCTGAAATAAAATTAGGAGGTGTGGGCTTCCAGTGTGTGGGGAAAGATCGCTTGTCCTGCTCCTCCCCTCAGCCCCAGGCGAATGCTGCTGTCTTGCATCTATCCAGGTTGTCACCCTGGCTGATTATGACCGTGTGGAAGAAGCGACCAAGGATGGTGCTAAAAAATCCCCTTCCCCGGGCTATCCACTCATCTGTGTCACCCCTTGTGACCCTCACTTCCCCAAGTACGCAGTCATGAAGGAGCGCTGCAGCGAGGCTGGCATCAACCAGTCTTCCATACAGTTCAGCTGGGAGGTAGCAACCCCCACAGACGGGAACGGAGCCAGGTCGCCTTTTGAAACCATCACTGACAACACGCCATTCACCAGTGTCAACCATAAGGTACGTGGCTAGGTACTGGCATGGCCAGGCTGCAGAAGCATGTGCTGCAAGTCAGCAGAGGGCTTGGGGCAGCTCTGTCAGTCTGCATGATCACTCACCTGTGAAATCTGGCACTTGAAAAAGTGGCTGTGCCTGAGGCGGAGCTCAGTGCACTGTAGTACTCGCATTTGGCTGTGGGTTTGTCTGCTTTCCTTCCATCCTGCTCACGTTGCAGGAAAGGCATAGCTTAACCCAAGAGACTCTTGTTACTTCAGGCACTTGTTTGGCTGCGTTACTCCCTGTGTGGTCTGAGACCTGTCTGTCCCTGGACTGCTCATGTCCTGCCACACCAGCAGAATTACTGTTCTCCTCTGGGGGCCTTTCCCAGGCGCTCCCAACTGTAGTGTCTCAGTTCTTCTCAGTCCAGGTCTGTTCCTAGATGATGCACACTCACGCATGGTTCAGTGGATGGTGCACACTTTGGTTACACAGAGATGAAAGTCTCCTTAGATTTGTGAATTAAGATATGAGAGACTCTCTGGGGAATTTTTTTTTCTTTTGCCTTCAGAAAATTTAACAGTTTCACTGTCCTGCTGCAAGTGCTACTTCTGTTGATGTGGGAAGCAGCTGTGAGTAATCAGACATCGGAGCAAAACCCTGGAGGCAGGGGATAGGTGGAGCTTTGGAGGTCAGGCTCCCTCTTTCCCTTCCATCAGTGTGTGGGCAGACTAAGCAGCTGTAAAGCACCCAGCATATTCAAGCACCTTTTGCAGCCACAGCCTCAGATGGCCAGGCAGACACTGGCATGCAGGTGCTCCCATTCTCCCTGTGTGCAGCTGGCTACCTGACCTCTGTGCTGCCTCAACCACCACGGCACAGTGGTACTGCTACCTGGAGAGACATCACAGTGCTGGTGTGTCTGATCCATGTGCACACTGCTCTCCCTGCAGGTGTTGGACAGCATTTACTTCAGCCGGCGGTTCCACGTGCGCTGTGTGGCCAAGGCAGTGGACAAGGCTGGCCATGCAGGCACCCCCCTGAGGAGCAACGCAGTTACTATAGGGACAGACAGCGCCATTTGTCACACTCCTGTAGTTGCCGGGACAGCCCGAGGTTTCCAGGCACAGTCGTTCATTGCCACTCTGAAGTACCTGGATGTCAAACACAAGGAGCATCCCAACAGGTATGAGTCTGGAGGGGAGTGCAGTCCTTCGCCAGACCTCTTGGGGTGACAGAGCTGGCTTGGGTTGAGAGGAGCCACCGCCAGGCTCACCCTGTCTGCGCCCTGCTGCTGTGTGGCATGGGGCTCCCATGCCTGCTTGTGCTGCTTTCTCTGCTTCTCATCCACTGTTTGTTCCAGGATCCACATCTCGGTGCAGATCCCCCACCAGGATGGTATGCTGCCTCTCATCTCCACCCTGCCCCTGCACAACCTGCATTTCCTGCTCTCTGAGTCTATCTACAGACACCAGCACGTCTGCTCGAACCTGGTCACCATCAGAGACCTTAAAGGCATCTCAGGTAACCTTTAAAGCCAGCTTTTGTTTTCTCAGCCAAGGAGGGCAGAGAAACCAGTAAAGAAATGCACCGTAGGCTCCGTCTTTCTCTGAGCTCTCTTGACATTATGTATAATTCCTGTAATAACACCTGTATGTATGTAATAATTCCTGTGCTAACAGCAGTGAGTAGAGTTGCTCTCTTGAAGCTGAGGTGCTGCACAGGAATGTTTAAATCCTAACAGAGTTAGCAGCATTGCTCTCTTTGAAGAGGCTGTAGGTTCACAACATGCTGGTGATGTTCTGCTTTTCAAATCCGTCGTGTGATATCCATGTGGATAGAGAAGGATCCACATGAAGTCTGTGTCACTGAGGTCTGCAGGGTGGCAAAAGCAGTGAAAGCAAGTTCATTGCTAGGGTAAATGCCAGAGCTAGAAAAATGAGGTAGTTTGTTTCTCTGATACTCGGGGTAACCTGGTCCATGGTTCCTTTAGGGAGGGCAAAGGTTGTTGTATTTCACTCTCTTCGTTTCATGCTCAAGCTGCTCTACCTTTAAGCTTAAAGTTTAACTTCAACCTTTAATTATTAGGCTTATAAATTTGCTTTCAGGATTGTTACCCCATTCCTGTAACGTTTTCACCCGTGAAGATCTGTATATATTCAGTTTGACCTCTAGGGTAATGGAGAGGAGACATTAAGTCCCTGGTATACTTAACGTCACTGACATAACTTGAGAATGAAAATGGGACTTCAGTGCATGGCCTCAACTCTTTAAGATCTGGAGCGCTCAGTGACGTGGTGTCTGTTACTCCCAGAGGCAGGATTCCTGGATGAAGTGACCTACGATAGCATTGTTCTCGGCCCTGGCTATGACCGCCCTTACCAGTTTGACCCCACAGTGAGGGAGCCAAAGACAATCCAGCTGTACAAGCACCTCAACCTGAAGAGCTGCATTTGGACTTTTGACGCCTATTACGACATGACTGAATTAATTGATGTCTGTGGAGGCTCTGTAACAGCTGACTTCCAGGTGAGACAGAATATCCAAAAATCTTCATGTAATCCAGATCTTTGTCTGTTCTCAGGCAAAGCTCCACTGTGTATTCATGGACACGTGCTTGGTATTTGTTCTGCTCTGCTCTATGCAACTGAAGCATGTTTCCCCCCCTTTACCAAGAGAAGAACAGTGTTTGTGAAATACACTTAAGTCCTTTATTTTGATTGGGTAACATAAGCTTTATTCTCTTACTCTTTAGAGTGCTTTAAATTATTTTTGTTAACATACAGATAAATTGGAAATACAGAACACTGACACCTGCATTCTTTTACAACCGTGACCATATTAGCCAATACGAATGAGCAAAGAACAGAGCAGAGGTCAATTGATTCATACTCCTCAGTGGGGTTCGGTGGAGAGAGGTCATAGGAATAGAAAAGCCAGGAACTATCTCACTATCTCTTGTGAGATAGTGGCTTTCACAACAAAAACGTGTTTCACTGCCCTCTCATGGACAGATTATAAATGTGCATCTCACTCAAATGAGTGTCTCATCTACATTAGGTTCTTATGTTGGATTTCCAGTCAGAACATTATGGCCAACACAATCTATTTCAATTCCTGCTGGTCTAGAATATATTGTTAACTTCCCTTTAATAGCTCAAATTATTTGCACAAATCCAGAGAAGCTCCTTGAACTGAGCAACTGCGTAATGTACTAGGTGGAGACTGGCACCAACCAGTCTGGAATGTCTCTCTTTGAGCTCTCTCTGGGGCTCGCAGAGTACAGCTGTGCCCTGCAGATCATAAACGCTGTGTACAGAGCCAGAGACCTGTGGTGTTTCAAGTGCTCTTAGGGGCAGTTCTGAGAAAGCAGAATTGCTTAATTTTAATTCACAGAATTGGAAACTCTTTTGGGGGTGAAATTGTGACCACAGCTCCCTTTGCTTGGTGCATTAATGACAGCTGTGTGCTTTAGCTCTTACTCTTCTTTAAAATGCAAGTTTGTCTGAAGTGCCTACATGGCGAGAAGGTTCACGTAGGTCAGATATCCCTAACTGTAAGGTTTTTGTAGTATGTCAGGAGCACTCTGTACTTGCATACTTTATTTTTCAAATGGCAGTCCAGTGGTAACTTTTGCACATCAGTTTATTGTTTTTAGTACAAATTCCTACATTGTGGTGAGTGTGGAAAACTTGCATACCTCTGATTGCCCACAAACACCTTAAGCATCTTCATGTACGTCCATTGCAGGTGTTTGAATCCACGTATCCTGGGGTCCAGAAAAAAGTGTGATGCACACACTTTTACCTGACTCTGGACTGAAGCTCAAGCTTTCTTCCCTCTCTGGAGAAGCCCAGTGAGAGTCTCCCCAGTCAGAAGGGCTTGCTTAACTTGAGGTCCACACTGGGAGCAGTGAACCTGGGAGCTTTGTTGAGCCCTTTCAGTAGTCTAGTGATATTGCTTACTTGTTTATCATTCAGATAAACAATTGTTTCCAGAAAGCCTGGAAAGCCCCCATTAAAAAAAAAAACCCAACAAAAAACCACTTTTATAAATCTATTTCTGTTGTGTGATATGAGAGAGCAGCGTTCCCCAGCCTGGACATGTCTGTGCCATAGAGCTCACGTGATGCAGGGGTACCAAGGATGCAACAGAGGGGCACAGCGTGCAGGGACCCATGCTGCTGTCCCCAGTGTGTTTGTGTCTCACCCACAGGCTGCAGGCATTTTATTCCTGCAGTGAATAGTTCAGGCATTAAAAGGGAAGGGAAAAGGACTTCCCCCAGACTGCATCTGTGTGCTTAGGCTCGCCTCTGTGATGTGAGCTAAGTAAGAGTCTTCTCTTGCAGGTATTGTGGCTTTTATCCAATTTGCAGAGCAAAATGTGAATGCAGTGTCTCTCCTTTGAAAAGTGTATCATCACCTGCTTGGGTTCTATTGACAGGTACGGGACTCTGCTCAGTCCTTCCTAACAGTCCACGTCCCGCTCTACGTGTCCTATATTTACGTGACAGCGCCAAGAGGTTGGGCTTCTCTTGAGCATCACACAGAGATGGAGTTCTCCTTTTTCTACGATACTGTTCTCTGGAGGACAGGTATGTCCAAGGCACTTAAGGGGGTACAGGAGAACTGTTTTCTTCTTGTTTTTCCCTTTTTCTTAGTTTCTGCACTGCCACTGCAGTCCCAAGTTTGGGTAGCATGCAGCGTCAGTCCAGGTATGCCTGCATTTGTGAAAGTTCAGCAGGGGAGCTGTCATTTCCCCAGCTTCTGTTAATGGGAACAGTCATCCCTGAGATGCTGCAGGGAAAGAGCTAGCGGTGTTTGTCAGACCCTCCACAGCCAGGCAGAGGTTGCTCCCCATGGGATATTTGGCATGATTTCTCCAGTGCTTTTCACTGGATTCCATGTGGGAGCTGTTCCTTAGCCTCCTGGCTCTCACAGATGAACTTTTTCCCATCATTAACCCCTTGTTTGTTAAAACTGTGGTACTGCCAGTGGTGAGCCCCATATTGTGCCTGTGCTCTGTTGGTGGTTACATCCAAGACCTAACATCACCGTATGTATTTATGGTTTATCCTGTGCCTGTGAGTCTTCTATTTCCAGCTCATTTATTTTTCTTTCCCACAATATCTGGAAGCATATAGCTGACTCACTGGAGGATGATCCCAGTTAAACTGTGCCTTTCTGGAGCTACATAGGGCTGACAGACCCCACCTGAGGACTTACTGTGCTCCGTGGCCTCCCCAGTGACTTTGTTCTTGCTGCACCGCACAGGGATTCAGACGGACAGCGTCCTCTCCGCCCGGCTGCAGATAATCAGGATCTACATCCGTGAGGATGGCCGGCTGGTCATCGAGTTCAAGACCCAGGCCAAGTTCAGAGGTGAGAATATCAGTCCTGATGGAGAAAGAGAGCACCATAAAAATACAGACCAGTTCTGAAAACACAGGTAGTAAAACAAGCTATGGCTGAGGACAGTGCTCATGTTCAAAAGGAGTATTTCTGCCCAAGAGCCAATTTGTTCTCCCTCTGACTAGCCTCTTAGCCTAGCAATACTTCATTTTTTTCCCTTTAAATTTTATGCCTAAAGTAAGCAGTTGAGCTCAGTCTCTCAAAAGCCCTGCCTGCTTTGGATGTAGTTATCTCCATTAGATTAAAAGCCTTCATCTAACAGCAAATGCCTCGCATAGTGATGGCCTTCTCCATTTTCTCTGCCAGGGCAGGGCAGCTCTATGCCCTCTGCTGCTGTCTCACGTGATTGTACCATCGCCCCTGCCCTAAAACAGGAAAGTGGAGCAGCACAGTGACATGCCATGCAATGGGCACAGGGGCATCCCCTGCCAGTATTTGGTAGTAGCAGGCTACAGAACTACCAGAGTTTGGCTCCACCAGCTCCCTCTAGCCAATCTGCTACTACCAAAAATTAAAAACCACACCTGGATGTGAGGCACCAGTAGCTGAGGCGCTGAGCAGGCTCTAAGGTTGCTCCTAATGAGAGAACTGGGGTCCCTTTTCCCCTGTACTGAGGTGTGCAGCATAGGGTCTCACAGTGCCTTACTGTCACCTCCCTGTCCTCACCACAGGGCTGTTTGTAATGGAGCACCACAGCCTGCCAGATGTGAAGTCCTCTTTAATGACTCCAGACCACTTGGGAGGGATTGAATTTGACCTGCAGCTGCTGTGGAGTGCTCAGACTTTTGACTCCCCCTACCAGCTCTGGAGAGCAACCAGCTCCTATAACAGGTGAGGACCGCAAAAGCTCGGCTTCCCAAACCATCCTTTTATTATTATTTCTGTTTCTTCTTTCATCTGTGCTCCTTGCACAGAGGGTCAAATTAAACACTGTCAGTCAAATTCGTCCCTCCTGCACCTGCTGGAGTAAATGGATGTTTCTGGGCTGTGAGTTAGGTCCTGTCAAGAACATTGTCCTGCTTCCACAGTTTGGGAAAAGGTGGATGTTAGGTAAATGCATCAGCTGAGGAACAGCTTGGAGCCTGCTTTGGTGACCACAGTATTTGCCTCTTCTCAGGAAGGACTACTCTGGAGAGTACACAATCCTCTTAATCCCCTGTACTGTGCAGCCCACACAGCCGTGGATAGAGCCTGGAGACAAGCCCCTGCCCTGTACAGCTCATGCTCCTGAGCGGTAAGGAGTCACCATTGTCACCTCTGAACCCAGTTTCAGCTGGGTTGGGTTGGGTTGGGTTGTTGGTGTGGTCCCAGGAAGGAGAGGACAGACCATGACTGCAGCAGGAGGGGAAGGGCAGTAACCTCCCCTCTGGGCTGTCTCAGCCAGCAGTTACCAGCCTCGGGGCTGCAGAAGTCTTCAGTTGTTCCCCAGTGGACTTAAAACCAAAACCTATTGTCAGAAGGCTTCAGCTGGCTGTGTGGGGCCCAGCACCACTCCTGGAAAGCTGGGCAGGGTGAGGGGCAACAAATACGCTGAGTACCTCTGTAAAACAGGCTGCTGGGCTGTAAAAGCAGGATGGAAGAAAGGTAAAGCAGATGTAACTTCATGTCACCAGCATGTAACTTTAGATGCATCCAAACCAAACCTCACTGATTTCCTTTCTGCCCCAATTTAGATTTTTGATCCCGATTGCCTTCCAGCAGACAAACCGCCCAGTTCCTGTTGTCTACTCCCTAAACACAGAGTTTCAGCTCTGTAACAACGAGAAGGTGTTTCTGATGGATCCCACCAAGTCCGAAATGTCTCTGGCAGAAATGGATTACAAAGGGGCTTTTTCAAAAGGTAGGATATTTTCCTGTTCCTTTTGTGCTGAATGTTTCTGTTTTCAGAACTTCAGTTTCTCTGAGAGAGGTGGGTAAAACCCAGACTTGGCTCTGCCTCTTTTACAGCAATAAATGGTACGCTTTGAGCATGTTACAGCCCCACAATGTCAGGACCAGATGAAAAGAATGTGCTCATGGCAGGGTGTTCTGTCATCTGCACATGCGCAAAAGCACAACCACTTGAAGTTGGAGGCATGTGGCTCTGACAGTGGTTCTCCTGTTGAACCTTTTGTCATCTCCTTGACATCCTTCAGAGAGTTCAACCTGTTTTTCTCCCAACCTCCTCAGGGCAAATCCTGTATGGCCGCGTGCTCTGGAATCCTGAACAAAATCTGAACGCCGCCTACAAACTGCAGCTGGAGAAAGTCTACCTGTGCACCGGCAAGGATGGCTACGTGCCCTTCTTTGACCCCACGGGAACCGTCTATAACGAGGGGCCGCAGTACGGCTGCATTCAACCCAACAAGCACCTGAAACACAGATTTCTTCTCTTGGTAAGTTTTCTGCTGTGGACAAAACCACGATGGGGGGCATTAGGTGCGATCATGTCCAATTAAGTCTGGTCTTTTAGCCTCTTGCTAACCCAACAGATAGGGAACTAAAGGACATTCCTGCTTCTGGGGAAAAGCTGCACATCTGGGAGCGCTGTAAGTGCTCCTTACTGAAATAATTTGCTTGCAGAGCTGTCCTGTTTCGGATTTGTTTTCCCTAGTGCAAGCAGATTCTGGCTACAAAGGGATGAGAAGTGAAATGCGGTGGCTTTTTTGTACTACTAGGCAGACAGGTCCAAGCTGTAAAGATGAGACCCATTTTTCCTCAGTCTTTAGCCACGAGTATTTCTTAGTCTAAAGAAAAAGTCTAATTGGTCTAGTCTCTTAGTCTAATTTTTCTTAGTCTAAAGAAAAAACAAATGAGGAACAACAACAACAAAGAAAACAGAAACCAATGTACCAAGCTTTTAAAAAAATTCTCTTGATCTCTGCTTGTACTGTGGCTTGGAATTGACAGAACAGGCAGTGTACAAAGGGAGATCTATTTACCAGCTGCAGAGAATTTCTCCTTCATTGCTATGGCGTGCTCCCAAGTTGCATTCAGCTCTAATTACATGCTTTCAAATTAACATTTGCCAGCATTCTCCCTGGCAGCCTCATTAGTGCTCAAAGAACAAGGCTAACGGTGGTATTAGCTCGTCTTGGCGTGCATATGAGCAGGCTGCTTAAGCTCTTCTGATGCTCAGCTCTACAAACCTGCTATTGAACCCATCAGTGCTAAAGCAGTATGAAGTGCCCACACATCACATATAGGTTACAAATACGTTCCACGCAGACGTGCACTTATTTAAAATAATGAACATACCTGTGGGTGGGTGGAGATGGGGCGTTCAGATTTCATTTCTGCAGCAACAGGCGGATGTTATTGCGACACACTGCTTCTGGCTTCCCTCTGGAAAGATAAGCAGAAATCCGAGCGTGAGCATGAAAATTCCCGAAACTGGGTTAGAATTCATTTTGAAAATTGTAATGAGCACTGTAAGGCATTTGTCCTCATTTAGGATAGCAGGAGCAAGGGGTTTCTGGGCAGGAAAGGACAGACATCTTTTAAGTGAGTATTTGACTTGAGAGGAGGAAGTGTTTGGATACGAAGTGAGATGAGCCCAGGGTGAGGTAATACCAGCTCTGGCAAGAGGGAGCAGAGACGCCTGGGACTGTTGCTTTCCTTTACGCTGTCACTGCAGCAGCCCTTGAGTCATCTGGTCATTCAGGTGCATGGCATGCACTTCTGCTCTGATTTCCAGGACCGAAACCAACCTGAAGTGACAGATAAGTACTTCCACGACGTGCCTTTTGATGCCCACTTTGCCTCTGAACTGTCTGAGTTTCATTCAGTCAGCAGCATGCCCGGAGTGGACGGATTTACTCTCAAGGTGGATGCTCTCTACAAGGTACGTACCGAGCGATGGTGGCACGCAGAACTAACTTCTCCCTTGGTTAGCTCAGAGCGCTCCGCACCCCTTCCTGCCTACAGGGGAAGGCGAGCTCTGGTTGTGATTCCAATCTGTGCTCAGAGCCTGACTCTAGGACACACCTCTTAGGAACCAGGCCAGCCACAGCAGAAACTGCCCCATGGGAGGGACGCAAAGGAAGCTCTCGACGGAGGATAGCTATGTAGATCCTGACTGGCTGGCTTTTTCTTCCCTCCCCAGAGAGGTCCTCTTTTTAACCGAGTGACCTCTCTGGCATTAAGTGACTTTTTGACGTCACACTATAAATCAGCAGTGGAGACAGTTTAGAAGCAAACTCCTGCACAGAAAATGAAAGATTTGTTCTGGTGGTTAGGGTTTTTTTCAAAGCACTCAGGAAGGAGCTAGAACACAGGTTAGCAATGTTCTCCGTTAATTATTACAGCTGCCAAAGACAGACAAGAAGACTGAACACGTCACTTGGTGATAATACTGTTGCAGGTGCTCATGCTGAGCCTTTTTGCTGATATCTGCATGAGTCAAAAAACTGGAAAAAAAAATGCATCCAGTTCTATCTTTACCTGGCAAAATCATTTTGTCTAAAAACTGTGGTTAAGATTTCCTGCATGCATGTCCTCTCTTTCCCACAGGTGGAAGCTGGACACCAGTGGTACCTCCAAGTCATCTACATAATAGGCCCGGAGAGCATCGCAGGGCCCCGTGTTCAGCGCTCTCTCACTCACCGCCTGAAACGCAGCCGCAGGGACCTGGTTGACAGCGATGGGAGGCTGATGCTGGATGACTCCTTAATCTACGACAACGAGGGCGACCAAGTCAAGAATGGCACCAACATGAAGTCACTGATCTTGGAGATGGAGGAAGCGGTGGTCGCAGCCTCCCTGTCGCAGACAGGTGCTTCCCTTGGGAGCGCATTCGCTGCCGTCATGCTGCTGCTGCTGGTGCTTCTGGGAGTTTGCCTTGTGACCAGGAAGTGCCGGAGGCTGCGGAAGAAGCGAGAGGCTGCCCGAGCTGCCCCAGAGGAGCATCCCCTCAACACCAAGGTGGAGCTGCCTAAGGACACAGAGAAGGTGGTGAACAGCCAGTACTGCACCGTGAGGAATATCAACATCCTGAGGGAAACCGGGGGCATCTCCAACGTGAAAGGCAGGAAGGTGAAGCAGGTGAACTTAGAAGTCAAATTCCACAATAATTTGCACGACGGAACAGAAGTTTAACAGAGCACATACCTATGTTTTGTAAAAGCTTTTTATAACTTGTAAAAAAAAAAAAAAAAGAAAAAGAAACAAAAAGCAAAAGATAAGTAAAATTATGTTGATATTTTTATACTGTTGTGAGAAAAGGAATGGCTCTGGCTTTGTGTGATGCACAGCAGTCCAGGCTCTCACTGCTCTGCCTGCAGCCGAGCTCCTGCATCGCACACAGCTCATTCGTGCTGATGTCTGAGCAGTGGGGGAAATGCTGCAAGGGCAGAAATCCCTCCTTCCCTGATGGGTCTGTGGCAGGGCCTGATTCAGCCCTCACATGGAGGAGACCACAGGTCCCTGCGGGACTTCGGGGCACTTTTAGCAATTTCTGAAAAACTCAATGTGTTTGTGAAACCGTGTTGTTGAGCCTTGAGCCCAGCAGTGTGCCAGCAGGGTGTGGGAGCAGTTCCCTGCCTCCCTGGGGAAGAAAGCAAGACAAGCAACATATCCTTCTGTAATACCAAAGGCAGGGTGACTGGGTTTGCTTTTTAAAATGAGGCAAAACCAGCAGAAACCCAAACTGCAACCTTGGTGCTTGGTGATTTGGGACTCGGGTTTGTTTTGCCTGAACCTCGTGGTGCTGGCAGTTCAGCTGCAGCCTTGTGGGGGTTTTGCTGCAGTG
>WBMW01002897.1:0-12213 GCA_013396635.1 Penelope pileata
TGCTAAGTCAAACCATAACAAGTTCCCCAGAAAAGTGAAAGGAAACAAGAATCCCCTTCTCATCTGAGGGTCCATAAAATGACTGTGCTATAGTTCTAATAATTTAGTATTAAATTACTTTTAATTGAATGGTTAAACAATTTTATTTTTTGATTTTTTTTCTCTCTTGTTCTGTAAGAGTAAAGTGTTCTAAACATTTGGAACACTTAAAATCCAAATAAGATTAAATTATTTAGCTAGTATTTCTAGAAAATCATGCATATAATGAAGAAAAATATAGACACTTTCAGTAGACTGTTTCTGTATTTCTCCTGTATCATAATAAAAACATAAGCAATAGAAGAAAAGTACAAGCCAAATCACATTCAGTTATATCCTCAAGCACAGACTTCCTCAGTTTCACAAAAATGAATGCAGGATTTTTTTAAGAATTATCTAGCCATTCAATGTTTTTTTTCTTTTCTTCCAAAGTATTTGTTGATATACAAATATTATTCATAATAGATCAAGCAATACTTGCTGGCATTGTACTAATTTTCATAATCAGATTTTGTTATTATCTTATTTTTTAATATGTGATGGCGGCTTTGTGCATCAGCAAAATATCCTTCTGCTTCTCTTGAGAAAATCACTTGCATTTCTTTCACCTTGTATGTATGAAGATTTTTAATTGAGATTATTTTGCTTCTGATTTCTTTTTCTTTTTCTTTTTTTTTTTTTTGACATCAACAGTAGATAGAGTTGCCTTCATATGATGGCAAAGGAAAAGAGAAAATATAAAATAAACAAAAACAGCAACAACAAAAAACAATACAATAAAGAAAAAAAGATATTAAATACGAAAGTATTCTTTAAGCTGCTGAATTGCAGATGTATGTTTTGAGAAAACATCACTAATCTTTTTTCTTGTCATTTTTCTGGTACTTTGCAATCACTGATAACCACTGTAAGAGATGAACGCTTGATGAAAAAAAGAACTGTTGTCTTAACTCTTATAATATACTTTGTTTTTATTATTTGATAATGTTCTACCTGTTGCTTGGCAATCTTGTAGTCTCAAAAATTGTTTCTTCTTCCTTGCATTCATCTCTTAAAGAAGGTCTCACTGCCTTTACAAGTGGTTGCCAGCACTTCTACCTTTTCTTCTTAGTTGCCTTTTGTGGTTTTTGTAGTTGCCTTTTGTGGTTTTTGTTTGTTTGTTTGTCTGATAATGCCTTTTACTGGATGAACAATGAATTCTGAGGCAGAAAGCAGAAATCAGCAAGTTGTTCATACAGCAGAGGACAAAAAAAAAAGATGGAATGATAGATTAAGAATAATAAATTTGAATTCTAATGATACATGAACAAATAGCAAATATGCTATTAAACTGTTGATTCTTTTTTCACAGAATGGTTGAATTTGGTGAGGACCCCTGGAGACACTTGGTCCAGCCCCCTAGGATCAGGATCAGCAAGATCAGGATCGTGTTCATCCGGTGATATCAAGGATGGTGATCTCATGATCTCAGTTCTTTGAGTAACCTGTTCCAGTGTTTTACCACAATTGCAATAAAATTTTTTTCTTATGTTTAAGAGGAATTGTCTTGAAACTCTGCTGCTGTCCTGTCACAGAGTGCCACTGAAAAGAATCTGGGTCCATTTTCTTTATAAGGTGAGAAAACTGTAGGAGAAATATATTATGTTATGAAATATATTTTGATATCTGTCTGTATCAATCAGCCTTTCTTTTTGTGCGTGATTGATTGATTATTTATTTATTTTGTTCATTTTTCTTTTTTTTTTCTCCTGTGTAGAATGTTCATGCTTTAGAAAGAAAGTGTCTTAAAGTCAGGAGATAAAATCTGAGATCACACTGCAATTATTGAATTAGATAGTAATGGGAAGCATTTAAAGACAAATTTCAGATTAATTAAGTTCTATTCATTTTAGTCCATTGCATTGCAGCTTTAAAAGCTAAAAAATCTTCATTTTTTATTGCTAATAGATTTGGGAATTATTTAAAAGAAACTGACTTTCTTAGTGTTCTGGTATTTTAAAAAATTACTTAGACTGAACAGGAAACACATTTCCCTATGAAAAGTGAAAACTATAGTTGAGATCTTTTCAGACCAATCTCTAAATCTGTTGCATAGTGCACAATGTTATTTAAGCTTTTTGGAGTATGAATAACAGCACCTGCATAAGTTGAGGAAACTTCAAACCATATTCCTAAGTTCCTGTAGAATTCGAGTAGAAGGAAAATTAATGATACCTACACATACATATTAATGGAGCTTCAGTTTACTTTTGAAAGACTGGTCCTTGCTTTTGCTTCAATATCCCTATAGGGCAGCAGGTCACCAGTCTCATTTTGAGCTGTGCCAGGCTGCATGTGGCCTGAAGGCTGTGAGTTGGATATGCCTGTATGATTACTCTTCAGCATATAGAGTACCATTAATTTCTTTGTGGTTTGAAACTTAGCTTCCTTTTCATGAAAGGTAGTGGAAGAAATTAAGTTTTCCTTCACATCTAGTATCATATTTTTTTTCCCACTTCATCTTCAAAAATTGAACCAGTTTTAGTTCCAGTTCAGAATGTTTCTTTAATTTGCTATTTGGTCATTTCCTTTGGTTTTATTACTTCCTAAGGACATATAAATACATATGAAATGTAAGTGATTTGATAACATGTGCATAGAAAAAAAAAAAGAACATTGGCACGTCTCTCCACTCTTCAATTAGCAATATTGATTTAGCCTCTGTATAAAGAACATAAAGAAAGATGGAATATGAATTTGCTGTAAGTTGGAAAGTAAACAGATATTTAAACTCTGACAAAAAAAGTCTAAAGAATCTGTGAGGTTTTACTAGAATTTCTTTCTTAGGAGCCACCATCTGCCCCTGTCTTATTTTGTTTTTGTTTCAGCTGTTGGCTTTGTATTCAATTATGTTCTCTCTCCTGCTCCCCACACTTTCAAATACAGTCACATATCTTTGAATACCAGGTGTCTCACATAATAAAATTCATAGGACAACAAAAAATCCCAGAGCTACTCATTTATTTGTTGTTTTACAGATAGTTATAAACAATGCCCAAAACTAAAGAGAAGATAAATAAAAATAAAATATCATAAATTGTAGAGACTAGAAAGACTATTTTGGAAGTCTTCCTCTTGCACAATTGAGGAAATTTGAAATGCAGTTTGTGCGTATTTGTCTGTAGAAGCTTTGAGACTGTGCTCCATTTTTTTTTCTCCTGACATTTACTTAAAGAATAAAAACTACATTATGAAAGCAGTTTTCTACATAGGCTTTCACTGAACCTAGTATTGCTGTATGTTAGGGAAGAGATTGTTGCATTAGACTGTTTTTGGAACTAGTTCCAGGACAATATTTTGCAAAGGAAAGAGCCAAGAAAATGTTAATCTCCTGTTCCTTTTCATGGGATGGACTTACATAGCTCTGCAGTATTCTTAGGCTTGGTTATCATTTTGTTCTAAGATCCCTTATGAGTAATCTGGAGATCATTTTAAAGCTACCAACTTGGGTTTTGTTCAAAACAAATAAATAAAAAGTAAAGCATCACACTCAAATTATACGTATAAATAAAAAAAAAGACCTTCCTAAAGCTGCCTTTTCACTTATCTGCATAACTGAAGGAATGATAAGGCTGTCTCTGGTGCACTGCAAAGCCGTGGAGAGCCCATAATTCCATTTTTAATACTTGGTCAGAATATCCAAAAATAATTTATTGACAAGAGTTTATTGATAAGAAAAAATGTCCTGAAATATCCATATGTACATATGCATGTATGTATGTTTACATAGTCTTGGAGCTGAAAAGATTTTTATATATACATGTTTCTTCTATCAGATGCTATAAGAATATATCAGCATATATTATAGACAGCATCATATTTTGTTAAATGTGATACAGTTTGTTAACATATGCAGAAATGAGTTAGTAGAACTCTACTTGGTGTCTAGAAAAAGCTATTGCATACCAGTTTAGAAGAATGAGAATTAAGGTCATTTGAAATCAGCTCACAGAAGACTGCTTAAATAGATATTTTCTTATAAAAGAACACGAGCTTACTTAAGCTTACATGATCTTAAGTAAGGCTACACCCACGACTGTTAAAACGGCATGGATTGTCTGTCCTCAGTTTAGCTGAAAATTAGTTGCCTAGTTTATGCATCCAGGATTGCTTAAATTTAGGTAACTAGTGCATTTGAGACATCTAAAAAGCCATTTGCAGCTGGCAAGTATTACATCACATGTAACTCTTGGAGAGTCAATTGGAGACCAGTTGGAAAACCCTAGAAAACTTAATATGGCACTAAATATCTATAAGTAAACAAGTGAATTGAGCTCCTCAACACTTTAGGAGGCAAGAATTAATCCCATCCCATCTATACTGCATACATTTCATTGCATGATGGATTGCCCTATATTGTCTTCCTTTGCCAACTATAGGAGTTTATCTGCATAAACATGGATATCTATTACCTGTTGAGATTTATCTTGGCCCAACAGGCTCTTAGCTACTTCTCAGAATGTCTTAGGTCTCTGGAGTTGGTTCTTTGCCATATTTGCAAGCCTCATGTATATCTTACTCCAACTCTGTAATGGTACTGGTTACTATGTTTAGGCAAAGAGCACTGACTGATGATGATATGGTGGAAGCAATACAAGTAAGACAGGATAAAGCAAGAACTATTTAAATAACTGTAACAGATCTGATCAAAATAAATAAAATAAAATAAAGTAAATAAACTCTTACATAATAGAGACGGAAAGCAATGAAAAGGAAAAAGAAAAAAAAAGTATAAAAAGGCTGCAAGAGTCAAAAATATGTTTAGTAGACAATTGTACAAAATATATCCAGTTTTGCTAGGCTATGCAAAAGAATCTCTGTGCAACCAGTACTATAAAAATCTGACTCAGTTTGAACATAAGCTGTATCACATAGCCTGAGAGAATATATTTTTGTGTGAGTATGAGTAATCTCAAACCCAGTGTGTATGCAGTAATGCTTATCCTTAACATTTTGACTATGTTAGGAGGTCATCCTCATTCCACCAAGTTACTGCTGGAAATAGCTCTACAATCATCTCAGCAGTCTCTCTATTGCCATTAATCTGTTCACCTAAAATGCTTTAGAGGTTTGCTATGTAATAAATCTGTATTAAATCCAGAGAGTTACTAAGGAATCAAATTCATGTCGTAAACTGCTCTCAAGTAAATATGGCTTCTGATTCCTATTGCGCACCTGCTGGACACAGTATTGTGCACAGTGATATTCATATCCTAAACAGAAATTGATTTGCTGCTATGCTTGTGAAAAAAGCAAATCATTTCAAAGCTGCCAAACTCTGTCATACCATGGACTCTTGATTTCTGCTTTTGCAAGTAAGAATATCAGACAAGAAGTCTCCTTGATAAAAAGATTTTTTCACAAAATTAAATGTAATCCTACTATTGGTTATATGCTGTTAAAATTATACCACTTAACATTTTAAATTAAAAATTTTGTATTTCAAATACTTAAGTCCTAAAACAGTTTTTAATAAACTAAATATTCTCAATGAGACTAAAGGATTTTGTCTTCCTTCAGGAACTGTTGTAATTGCCAACCATCCTTTTCCACTAACTGAGAAATTAATTCCAATAATTTATCTATGAAGGAGAATTATTCCTTTTTCTTAATTTAAGAGTTATTGTCACCAAATAATGATATTAGAAAGATCTCCAAACATTTATGTTTTTCTTTTCTGTTTTAGTTATGACTATACAGACCTGTATCAGTTCCCAGCAATTTTCAAAGAATGATACTTTCAATCCTCAATAACAAGCCTAGAATACAAGGTTGTCTTGTTGATGCTGTATTTGAGAAGACTTCTGAAGTTCATGAACAAATACTAGACTTATTAGAAGGAATGCTCCGGAAGTAATGCCTCCCATTTTATTATGTTAGCCCATGATGTCAGAGGCAGAAGTTGTTCTTACAGCTTTCCTGGCTAGTTCTTTTCCTGACTGCTAAACTTCAGGGAAACACAATTTGTTATCAATCAAGATCTTTTTTTTTAAGTAGCGGAGAAGTCCTGTGGGCCACTACATTTTCTCAAAGGACATACTGACTGTATCATGTCATTTATTTTTATCTTTTCAAAACATATACTACACTATATCCTACTGAAAAAAAAATTATAAGCATAATTATTATGAAAAAAGTTTTTGATTTTTACTACTATGTTTTTTTTCAGATTGTGAGTGTGTTTTAAGAAAATTTATCAGGAGTTAGTAACTGATATTTGTTTGATAATGAAAAAGAAAAAATAATATAATAGGGTCATTATGATACATCACAAACCAAGAGTCATAGTGTGGAGAAAAAAGTTATCAGTGATGTTTCAGACCTTGAATATATATAAAAACAAGGTATTGTTTAGCGTCGTTTGGAGGAATGGCTTCTATCTAAGCATCCTATGATACCCCACAGTTTTACTATTTTGTTTAGAAACTCTTCAAAACATTTCATTTAGTAGTAAAATAATTCTCAATGTATTGTAAAATGATAATGTTTCAGTATTGAAAATCACCACAGTGTGATGGGGGACAGGGAAGGCTCTGATTGTTTTGAATTCAGTTGGAAATTATGTATTTCAATGTACCACTGTGTGGCATTGTGTCCCGCTCCAATTATCAGAGCGAGAGGGGGAGATTCTTTAATATACCAGGAGTGAGATTAAGACACAAATGAGGTCATATGTTGTCCAGCCAGTTTAATATAAATTCTGGTCAGTGAGGATGACAGGGATGGGAAGGCAGGCGATAGTAAAAGGGTAGGAAATAAGAATGAGGGTTACATATAAAAAAGCAGGGACACTCACCACCATGGATTCCACGTTGTTGTATCAGTCCAGGAATATCTTCAAGCCCGTGTGGGGTCAAGGGAGCAAGAGCGCAGGGGGAGCAGCAGCAAGCAGGCATCATCAGATCTGAGGCAGCAGCCAGGCCAGACACGAGGACAAGCACGAGCAGACATCAGGAGAAGCAGCAGTAGGTCTTGGGCAGCAGGTACCAGACAGGCACCAGGCATCAGGAGACATCATCAGGCATTATCTGGCATTGGGCCATCAGGCAGGAGGTAGGAGGCAACAAGCAGACATCAGGCACCAGGTAGCAGGGCAGCAGAACCTCATGTCTCAAGCAGCAGAAGGTACCAGTAACAGGCAGGCACCAGGCAGGACCAGCAAGTATCAGCCAGCCAGGCAGACCTCAGCTGTCGTTCCCTTGTCTTTTTATCCTTCTTTTCTGCCAGCATGGCATTCTTGGGCACCCAGGTGTGTCGTGTACAGCACATATGGGCAGGTAGGGGCGTGCATATCCCCTCTGTGGTTACCTCCCTCAAGGTGCCTGTCTGAAAGGCTGCTAGATGGAAGTTTATCAGCTACTTATCTCTTGTTTCTCCTGCAGGTGGGCAAACTTTGAGACAAAAGAGTTCTCACAGCAAGCTTTGAGACAAAAGTTTCAGAAACAGTCTCTTGCACATTGTTTCAAAATATCACTGTTAGGTGCTCCCCTGTCAGAATTCGCTTTCATTTTGTCCTCAAGCATCTTAAAACACATGCAGCCATTAAATGAGACAAAGACAGGACATAAGATGCTTATCTTCTATATACAAGGACTAGAGTTACATACAGAGACATATCTGAGAAGGAGGGTCTCCGAAAAACATTTTGTTAACTTCCTAGTCCATACCTATGACTCAAACTGCAGGAGCGGTGGATGGTTCCCTGGCAGACTGGTATAATGCAAGTATGTAACAATTGCAACAACTATGTAGAATTAACATTAACATTTGAAAATTGGTTTCTGCAAGGGGGAGAAGAAGGGAGGAAAAGGATAAAAAGAGATAGAGAGAGCTTGGCTATATATAGGCCTAAATGCATGACCAGCAATTGACACAAATATAGACTTCTTGTTGTCATCTGTCATTTTCTGTACATGCTTTTCACACTATAAGGCCAATTACATTGTTTGTTGAAATGTGATTTTGAGATGGTAGTGATATGGAGCAAAGGCTCCCAGAAGGCTAACAGTGAGACATTCTGATCTCTTGTTAGAGTACATTCTTTATTAGCGCACGCGGGTCATGCTGGGGATCGTTCCACCTAGGCATCCCCGAAATAGTCTGGCAAGCATGCTGATTATATTACAGTAGGTATTACATATTCACTATGTTCTATTACATATTCATTACAGTGTGTGCATATTCATACAGTCCTTCCTTCAGGTGATCCTTCTTCCATTTTTCGTTGTCTTCTTTGACTCTCCTTCAATCAGTGGCCAGCCTTGTTTTTCTGTGGCTTCATCTTCAAGTTATGAGTACATTCTATCTTTTTCCCTTGGGGACCATGCTGATAAGCTCTGCTAGCTGGGGAAAAACACTCTGCCTATCCAACAGGCTCTTTCTTATCTCCTTGTAGGCCCTATACACATGTGGAGGTGAACATTCTCGGGCCTTTAGTTCCCTCCATTGTATACAGTTATGAATCATGTATAGTTAAAATCATGTATACAGTTCAAAGCGCTGCACCCTCTCATGCCACCTGTTCCATCAGTAGGTAGTACCTGGTAAAATGCATTTACATTCCTTTAAAATTCCAGATGACAAATAAAAGGAACATTTGATTTAAAAACAATTAGATATATCAGATATATTTAGCGTCACTATTTTTGGTCCACATTTTCTGAACAGTGGAGATTGGCAAGGTATTTGCCAGAAATGAATGTCTGATAATTTGCTTACCAAAAACCATCTGAAAAGAAGTCTCATACAGCTTTGTCATATTTCAGTAAAGCCATATGATTATAAGCTGCGCTGAATGAAGTTTTTAAGAGAAGATCAACACCGTAACAGAGAAGAAACAAAAACAAAGTTGAAGGGGTGAAAGGTTGCCTGTTTTTTCCAATCTTGCACAACCCTTTTCTTGACAGCAAGTACTCTTCTGATGCTACCTCCATAAGTATTTCATAAATAATATTGTATATCTCCCTTATTCAGCAGCTCTAATGGCCACACTTCCTTTCTTTTGGAGTCTGTAACATAGATATATTTTCCATTTCTGTCCAATGATATCAAACTATTATTTATTTAACATATCAGTCTTCATCTGCACTGTGTTGATAAGATATGTGAACATTATATGTTAATTATGAACACAATATACCTTAACCTTCAAGAAGCCTGAAGTTGGGTTTAAGGAAACTAAAATAATTTATTCAACATAAAACTTGTGCAATTTATATTTTATTTATGTGTGTATAGATGGTATTTTGCCTCTTACAGGTCTCCTTCAAGAAATGATCACTGAATGAGATGGCACCTAAATACCCTTAACTGCTTTTTTATATTTTTCCTCACCCATTTCTGTCTCTACAGGTTTGTCACACTGTTTGTAGATATTGGAGTGAAACTCACCTGAAGTGAAATTTTCACATCAAAGCTAACCACATAATATTTATATTCAGTGGGGGTAGAAATTTGTTTCTGAGATGCCTAACAGACAGCTCTTTCCTATTAGGTAGATTAACCATTAAGAAATACAAGAGAACATTTTGCTGTCTTGAATTCTTCCTTTTTTCAGAGCTTCCTGGTACCATGTCACCCTGTAGTAGGTCTCCATAGACTAATAAATAGGAGAATATCCTTCAAATCATAAGGTTCAGGATAGTGTTGATATACAGCTCCCAATGTTCATGTGTTTGACAGTTAGGGTTTTTCTACTAACACTGTATGGTAGTAATTGCTTCTTTGGATCTGTAAGAAAAAAAATCAGCTGTCCATTAAAATCAAACAAACAAATTGACCAAAACCAGATACTATGAAAATAAGGTTTTAAGCCATACATTCTAATTCTCTACTCATATCTACTTTAGAACTAAAAAAGATATGTAATTTCTGGAAATATTTGAGCAAACTGTCTTTTATATGTTTTCAAATGCTATTTTATGATTTAATCCTCCCTTCTGGATGCTAGAAATTCCATTTGTATTTTTTTTTTTTTTAATTGACTCTGAAAACTAGAGCCCTGAGACATAATTTCTAAATCCTAAAAATAGTACAGGTTCCTAATTTCCTTTTCAACTTATATTTAAACATATGCAGGTAAATAACTAGATAAACAACTTATTACAAAAGTGTCTCTGAAATGTTTATATTTGTGAGGTCTGAAAAAGCTTTTATCCTCTACCTAAATATTAAAGAACAAAAATATAAATTGATAATTTTAAGGTAAAATCTATATATAGAATTTTATGTCTTGCAGTCCTTCATTAGTAACTCAGTCTGAAGAAATGTCAGTTCATTATCTTCATTGATATCAGCCCATTATATCTAAATTCATCATTTTTAATATCTTTGAAAATATAATTATACAGTTATTGCTAGATATGAAGCTTATTATTGGTTTTATTAATGATATAATGGATTAATTCTCTCTTTCTTCTATGTATGAATAAATGTATAATTTAGGCCAGTAATAAAATATTAACACATTTATACTATTGAGACATCTATATAAATTTTTAAGTTTCAGAGCAAAGCAGCACACTGTGATAATAAGGTAAAGTTGTGACATAGTAACAAATAAATATAAGTAAATCTTGAACATTATTTAACTAAACATAAACAGAATGTATGTGCCTCTAACGTCTCACTTTCTTTACTCTTCTTGAATAGTTCCTCAACAGATTTAGTTGTCTTTCATATCTAGGTAGAAAGAACAGTATTGCTGTTGATAATAAGGCTACACACTATAGCAGTGTTTTTACTTAGACAAGAAAAATCACTTTCTGGGAAGAAAAAATTGGGGATTTGAGATGGTTTGATTAACTATTATTTTTCATGCTGTCTTAGTTTCTAACAGAAGTTACGTTTCTCATAGTGTCTGGTATGAAGCTATGTTTTAGCCTCAGAAGAGAAACAAAACTGATAACATCCTGGCAGTGTTGAACAGAGCCGAGGACATCCTCAGTTCCACATTCCTCTGCCAGTGAAACAGTTAGGGGGGGGGCATAAGGAGCTGGGAACTGGGAGGGGACAGGACCAGGGCAGCTGACCGAAATTGACCGAAGAGCTATTCCATACCATATAACATCATGTGATTGGTTTTTTGGGATTGCCTGTTCCTTTTGTTATGGAAGGGGTTAGCCGGGAGGAAGATTTGCTGCTGACTGTGAGCCCTTGCTCTGCATATCCTCTTTATATATATATATATGTGTATATATATATATGTACTGTTATTTCTTTTGCTTTCTTCACTATCTTAGTAAATAGTGTTTATCTCAACCCATGAGTTTTACTGCATATTTCTCTACTTCTCTCCCCCGTCCCATTTGGGGAGGGGGAAGGGTGAGTGAATAATTGTGTGGAACTTAGCTATCTGCTGAGTCAAACCATGACACATGCATAGAATAACAAAGAGAAAACACAGATTTCTTCATGGAAAATATGCAACATGAATACAAGTAAGTCTGTTACGATTCATTAGTTAAATTATTTTTTTAATATGAACAGAAGAGTGAGCTTGGGACAATGCTGCTACAAAGATTGTTATGAGAATGAATGGCCATGAAAAAGTGAACATTATTTCAGTACTGAAATATAAGCCTCCTTCAGTTCATTAACTTAGGTGATTCAAATCCAAAATGTACACATCCTTGAAATGTATCTTGGACTTCATTTTATTCCAAAGCATAAGACTGAAAATACTCGTGGTACCTTAAATGCTGAAATAGAAGAGAAATATTGAAGAAGTATATATAAAGGCCTCTGTCAGCACTATACTTGTTCAAAGTCACTCATGGAGTTACAATACATATATTATAGAGAGAAATTGCTCAGTGTTGCTTCCCTTCTTTCTCTTCAATATACATTCAGACGTTCCGCTGAAAAGTCAGAAGAATCATGTAAGCACGTGAAATACATAGACACCAGAGACTTTTGCCTACTCTGATCTGTAAATAAACAAACTTACAGTAGTAGTTTCAGATGTGAACCTCTTCATAGAAAGACAAACCTTTTACCTCCAAAACGATCAGCTCTTAGAAAGGAATTCCAGTTTTCTCTCTCTTCTCCCAAAGCATTCACTACTCCTGCGCTAACTATGAGAAACGAATTCTCAAGTAGGGAATTCTTAATAGGATTTAAACGGCTGAAATCCGA
>WBMW01002901.1:0-73222 GCA_013396635.1 Penelope pileata
AACTTCCGCGCGGCACCTCCCGCCCTGCGCCCTCCTGAGCTCTTCCTCTGGCTGGGATTTCTGTCCTGGGGTCACAGCTGAAAGAGAGGGGGGAAAAAAAACACAAATAAAAATGAAATCAGCCCCGTGTTTTTGCACGTGTGCTCGCTCGGGTGCGCGCTGCGGCGCTGGCGACGGTGCGGCGCCCCCGGCCCGCGCGGCTCCGGTGGGGGCGGGGGCATCGCCCCTCTCCTCAGAGACCCAAAGCTTCTCAGGAGCCCAAACTCCCTTCCTCTCGCGGCAGCTGTGCCATTCCAGCGCTGTTACGCTCGCATTTCCCAGCCCAGTCCCCACGAGACCCGTGGGCAGCGGAGCGGGCGCTGTGCTGTGCTATCACTGTTTATTCGGGGACGCTATGGCCACGGAACGCGCCTCCCCGCTCCCCGCCCGCGTTCCCCAGCGCAGCATCCGCACCGCCGCTGCCGGCGGACATCTCCGCTTCGTGGCATCACCCAACGAGAGCGACCCCGGCCCTCGGGGACAACGCTCCGCGTGAGGGGAGAGCCCCGCGGCCCCTCACGGGGCACCGCAGCGGGAAGAGCGAGCGCTGCCCGCCGCCGCCTCTCCCCACGCAGCGCCTCACACCCGGGGCACAGCCCTCAGCGAAGCAAACCTGAGAG
Organism: Penelope pileata; assembly: GCA_013396635.1. Classification (NCBI taxonomy): domain Eukaryota; kingdom Metazoa; phylum Chordata; class Aves; order Galliformes; family Cracidae; genus Penelope; species Penelope pileata. The sequence goes on from WBMW01002901.1 coordinate 660, forward strand.
GAAAACCCGGCATCGCACCCCAGCGGCGGCCTCCTGAGGGAACACCGCCCCTCGTGGCCCCGGGCTGCCGGTCCCTCTCGCGGGCAGCCCCACGCTGCCTCAGGGCCGGGCGCTGCCCTCCCACTCCCGCACGACGGCGCCCTGCGCGTGTGTCAGGAGCCCCGGCGGCTCGCCCGCCTCAGCCCTCCCGCCCCGCTCCGCCCCGCGCGGTGCCTCATGGGAATGGAAGTTCCGGCGCGAGAGCCGCTCGCCGCGCAGCCGGGAAGGAGCGGGCAGGGAGAGACTACAATTCCCAGGGTGCCTTGCGGAGCCGCGCCGGGTGGTTGCTGTGGTGCCGATCCTGCGGCGGGGGCGGTGGTGCAACGGCCGCGGCGCGAGGCGGCCGACGGCGGTTGGTGCCCGTTTGGCGGCGGGCTCCGGTCCCCCTCAGGCAGCGGCTGCGGGCTCCGGCCCCCTCCTGCCGGAGAGTGGGAGGGAAACCCAGCGCCCCGCTGATTCCCTCATCCAAGAAATGTAGCAGACAGGGTACCCGCAGCGACAGAGCGGCTGCCGGTGACAGAAAAGTGGCGGTGGTTGGCAGCGCGGTGTGACCCGGCGGCTCTGTGAGGTGCGTAGCCCTGAGACAGGCACACAGGCTCCAGTTAGAGATGCCGAGGCCTCCCCGTTAGAGCTACCCAGACCACAAAGCAGCAGAAAATGCAACGGCCTTCACGAATTTACATAATAAAAACGAAGTTTCTTCTCTTTTAGCTTCCAGTTGTATCCAAGTGTTCATGGTAATTTAGAAAAATGATGCAATGAAATCAGCTGGCCCTCTCCTCAAGCTTTGGATTATCTTTCCAGCAACCAACCTGTTAAATCTTCTAGGAACCACACGGCAGAACACACACGTTGTTTTGCCCGAACGTTTCAGACATTGAAGTGATTGTTATTGCCAAGCACTCAGTCTGTTACTGCAAAGCCCTCTTCGAAAGGAGTGACTGGAAGCAGAACAGCAGATCCAGTCAGTTTTTCTGGTAGGAGAAAAATGTGAAAATAACAGAAAGAACTCTGAAACATTTGAGGAGAAATGCTATAAAACTGCTTCATTTGGGATTCCTGAGGCATGCTTCTCAAGCATCTCTGTGGCGATGAGAGCAAGCTGTTTGATGTGTTCTAAGGCACTGGCTGCCTAAAAAGCCGTTACCTCTGCAAGCTGAGCTCTGCAGTTTGCAGTCTGTCGGGACTCTCTTGCTGCTGGTTGCTAAGAGTGAGCTTTCCAGAAAAGGCAACAGAGCTTCCATAACACCAGCCCTTTGGTTTGAATTAATTTCCCTTTGGTAACATGCCAGATCTTCAGCACAGAGTGTACAGCGTACCTGTGTAAAACATTTTCTCTTCCAGAGGCCCTTGAGGAAGGTAGTTGCAAAGAATTTTAACAGTTATTTGCATTGTATTTTAACCCTTGCTAAAATCAGTTCTGCCCATCATTGGAATGAAACTGTTTAAAAGTATGAAAATGAAAGTATTTCAACTACATGTAGAGTCCAGCGCTTTCATGAGCGTTTTTGTGACTACTTCCCACTCATTTAGATTAATAACTTAGAAGCTTGAAATCTACAGTAATAAGCAATTCTTAAATCAGCTCTCCCTCCTGCCCTCTTTTTAGGTAACTGTTTAGAGAATGTGTTTAAAATAATGACAGTGTATTTAACTTTTACCTTAAAGAAGCCCTTAAGGGTTTAAGATATTTCACTTTCTTATGTTGTATTGTTACAAAAATATTTCTGGAAGGATCTTGCAGTGCCTTTGAATAAACAAGTTTTGTTCCTTGTCTTAAGATTAAATAGTGTGATTTTGAGCACAAGCTTCTGTCCAATAAAGATTGTCCTGAAAGATTTCTAGGATTAATAGCATTAACAATAAGGTGACATATTATCTCTGACTGTCAAGCAGCAAAGCTACCCTGTAGTTAGGAAATAATATTTGCACTTTAGGTAATCCAAGAAAATGGAGTCTTAACATAAATACAGTATTTTGTCACCCTTGACCTTGTCCATTATTCATAACCATTGTATTTTAACACCTTGTTTAAATGTGATGAGTATTATTATGCCTTTTGTAAACAAGAATCTGCAAAAAGTTAATTAAAATAATTCAAAAATAAATATAATACAGGCAAGACCTTTGGCTTCTAGATGAGACACCTGATATAACCTCTCACAATCTTGTATATTCATATCCTTTACGTAGCCTCATAAGGACAGAAGCAAGAATAGCTTTCAAGGAGCTGTCTGTTACGTTACTCACGGGCATGCAAATCCACTTGCACTGGAAGCCTGGGTGAAATATCTTCATGAATTAGCACAGAAGCAATTTTCATCTCATTATTCTGTCTGCTCTGAAACATCAGAATGTGGGAAAAAGAAATTGTGGAATGGATGTGGATATATAATAAGATGTCTAATGAATTATGGATTTCTAATTCCTTGTTTCAGTTCAGCTGCAAAATTCCTTTTTACAGCTTGACCTGTTGCTTCTCTGAATATTGGATATTGGATATAATATTCTCTTGAATATTAACTGCAGGGAGAGCCACAAAGGATTCACTCGTAATTTAAAAGGTTTGAATCTAGTCTTTATAGAAAAAATATTTTTCTCTCCAATTTAGCATATATAACACTATAAATGTCAAAATGTGTCTTGGGGATCAGTAGTATTTTGTCTCCTGGACGCAGCACATGAAGGTGTGAGATAGGTAGCACATTCCTGCCCTATGCATGCTACCACCTGAGTTGTCACATAAATCTGTGTTTTTAAATAATCATATTGGATATCCAGATTTGAAGTGCTCATTGATGAACACTTTTCTAGATTCGTTTTGGTGGTATACAAGTTTCAGTTAAGTAATCACCTGACTTGATTATCTGTATCACTTCAACCTATATCCCACTTTAACCTGTCAGTTACAAAACGTATTTCTGTGATCTGTGTCATTCCACTTCGTTGTGCCATCCATCCCATTACATTTTCATATCCTTTAACTTGCTTTCAATTCTGCCTTCTCTTAGCCTATTAATGATAAACAAATGAAAGTCTTTTTCTTGCTGAGTTCACATTTTGACCACAGACATTAATCATTACACTGGAATACTTGGTTTCTTCATCTTATCTCTTCTCAGTGTTATTCAGTGGAATAAATTCCGTGTGATCTTAACTTTCTAATGATTTTTTGTTGTGGTTGTTGCATTGTGTATACCTTCTAAAAAATAATAGGCTCTTTTCTTACTCCACAAGTACAAGCTAAAGCTTACCTGAAGTCTTTGACTGCAAGGCTGCCACCTTTCTCTGAGCAACAGTGGTTAAGTTGAACTTCATATTTCATCCTTTGGTAAAACCTTGGCATATTCTTTTTCTATTTGTGCTATTTAGTATGGTCAAAGTGTGGAGGCTTTAAACAGTACACATTGCTTTACTGAAAATATGTCCTTGATTTCAGAAAAGATGTTGCAGTGAAGCACCCTAGTCATGAACCAATACCCTCAGAAACAAGAAAACCTTAAAATTACGTATGCAACTGCAAGTTAATGCTCACTTATTTTCATATAATTTGTGCTCACAAAGATTCNATGAATTCTTTGTGCATTTTTTTTTCCAATAAAAAACATATTATTAATTTCCTATCAGAAGTTGTCATGTTGCTAAAAATCTTCCTCAATACTGCAACCTACTGGTCATTGTCAGCACAATGTAAAGCTCGCTGCTGGTTTTCATGTTTTCTCTTTGGTGTTAATACTGTGTATAAATCTAACTAAATATAATTTGTGAAATAGAGTCCTAGTAACATAAGTTTTATTTTAGATGAGCAGCTGTAGCAGGCATGCATGGAATTGTGAAATCCTCCTCACTATCAGAAATATTAGGTAGGCTAAGAAGTACAAACCAAGACAGAGTGTGATCCTCAGTAAAAAAAAAATAAAGGCATTTTATGTTCAAAAAGAGTAGTCTGAATGTGTTTCCACTTTAGTATAACTCTCATAAAAATAAATACTTCAAAATATATTTAAGAACATAATGAAAAGATGCATTCAAAATTTGCAAATAGCAACACCATTTTTCCTCACTGCAGCACAGAGCCTATTAGCCTAGCTTGAAACATGTACCTTATTACATCCACTTTTTCTTTCATTTTAAATGTAAAAACAAACTATTTATGTAGGGACAGGATTATGTAGTACTTTACAAATTAACTTTGCTATGCCAAAGTGTAACAAGCTTAATAAGCCCTTACAGAAGTAACAGATTTTAAGCCCTTCGGTTAGCCAGTAAAATAGTCGTGTTTAATCCAATGTTTAATTTTCCTCTTACAGGGTTTCCAAGAAGGCAGTGTGAAGGATATCCAATCTCAACATGTACTTTTGTTGCCAATGCTTACTGCAGAGGAGAGCGAGAAGGCTGCCAAGAAGTTTCAGGACGGATAAAAGCCTTTCACCAGAGGCACCCCAAGAGTCAGGTACTGTCAGAAGCAGATTCTGCTTCACCACTGAGCTTCCAATTTACCTACAGAAAAATAGTGTTGGCTGGAAAAGTGAGCATCGCCAGGGAATGCTGCATGCAGACCTTCCAGAGAACTTAGATGAAAAGGAGTGTCTCAGACAAGTTGTCTGGCAGATGTGAAGGTGGGCTTCTGTCTACTGAGTGACTTACACCTATGCTTAGTGTTAATAGCTCTTGCACATACTGAAGAGTTGTCTGTGCTGGTAATGGGGAAAACTTTACCCCCATTTACCACCTGTGGCTTAGGCATCATCACGTTTAACAGAAATGAATTTTCTTAAATGTATTCTGATGACACAGAGGCAGCAGCAATTAAAAGTTTCAATCTTACATAGACATCATAAACATGTTTACAGTATTTTTAAATGCCCCTTGATGCTTAGAAAACACTACTGTATGAGAGAAGCTGTTGCTTCTCCTTTCATTTTCCTCCTGGTGAGGAGGATCTACATACTCACGTGAGAGTAAAGCAGGACTTGAGAACAGTTTTACTGTTTGTCTTTTGTTAATATTTTCTAAGGTCTAAAGACCGAGGTCATGAGCAGGCATGCACAGACACCCAGCCATCCACCATTTTTGCCTCCAAATATTTTCCAAGTTTTAACTCTGCGTAAGGGACTGTACTTATCTTGCTCAGGTAGGTGACTTTTTTTACTTCTTCCAGTTTCTATTTAATTGTCATTATTATTAGATGAAGTATAACTAATATAGCATTCTGTATGAGTGTTGTCTGAATGACATTTATCACACTCACACTCTGCCCAAGTGATCATTTGTTGCTGCTGCTGTTTTTGAGAGGTTTGAGTTTTTTTCTATTTCATTGTTTCTTTTAAAGCATGCCTTGTATAGATGCCAAAAAGCATCACATCTCAAATTAACTCCACTCCTCTGTGATATATTCTACCCACTCTATACATATCTGAGAGCTGTGATTAATAATGAACACTGAGATTTTCCCTCCCAGAAACATCTGTGTTATGTCCTAGATCTTTCCTACACAAATACCGCTTATATTTTTATGGATGAATGTACTGCAGATGCACTGGGAAGGCATATTAATTGGTATTTCAAAATAGGTACCTTTTATTTGAGCTGTAATGAAATGATATAAAATCCATAAGGACTTGGCACAGGAAGAGATCAGAGGCAGGAACTGTGATCTAGTTCTGTGTTGTTGGTTTTTTTTTTGCTTGGCATTACATTAATCCAATCCTGATTGATGCCTCTCAGTGATTTTACAATTTAACTACACAAAATAACAACAGAGGGATCGGCTCTAAGCTCTTATTCCTTGTGTGTGGAAATACTGATTTGCATTGATGAAAGGTTAGGATCTATCCAATACAGTGCTAAGGGGGAAAAAAAGATAAATGAAAAAAGCGAGTCTTTTCCATCCTCAAATGCAAAGCAAGCTCGTTTCTGAAAGATCAGACATACCATATTCTTTCAAATCCTCGCCTGGAGAGAAAGCTTTTCTGACCAACCATAATATATTTGTTTTGCTGTATGTCTAAGTACAATCCAGGACTGCCACGTAGAGTGGATCAATAGAACCATCTGTCTTAATCTGCTGTGCTCATCCCTGCTCAAAACCCAGAGGTACAGAGCAAACAGTGATGTGCAGAGACCCAGCAAGCCTCTGAAGGAGCCTGGCTGAGCATGCCGTAGAGCTGCACCACCTCTGCCTGAGGGGTCTTCCAGATAATCTCTTGTGGGTTACTGCCAGCCTTTATCCAAGCATGCAACTGGGGCTGTTGTTCTGTAATCTTTACATGGAAACTCACTGATGAATTCAAATCTACTGTCACCATTACAGAGATCTTGTTTTTCCCACAGAAACTGCTGTCATTTTTTTCTGTCACAGGAGGGATGGAGGTGTCCTTTGCCTTTCAGCTAAATATCCTGGCTGCCATTGACTGGTCAATTTCATCTGCTTTTACAAAACATTAATTTAACTGAAAATATCAAATATTTAAAAAGTAACAGACTCCTATTATTCTAAATGCATGCAACAAAACTCAATTTACCACCACAAAATTACTTAAATTTCAAATTTCACACACACGGTCTGATTCAAAGTCCCCTTCTGAGCATCTTTTTATTTCAGCACATGATTTCAGCATGCTGATGATCTCCAAGACATTGACTCAGTCTGTGGAGTTCAATTTTATTTTTGTAATAATAAACCAAAAAAGTTTTGAATGTTATTTGTCCAATTTTCCAAGATATGTTCTCTGCCCCATTTGGATCTAGTGCAAGCTTCCAATTTATTTGTGGTGAGAAAAAAAAAATAGAAACATGGAAAAATCATTATACTGGACAGCAATTTAAAAAATATGGACTGACATGAGTAATCATCCTAAATCTCTTTTCTTCTTCCATTTTCTTGGGAGTATAGAATGTAGCTTCATTAGATAGCTAATTTACTTTCAGCACCATGCACAACTACTGCTTGATTGTGCCGGTGCGAGCAGAACTGTTGCAGCTCAGCATGGCTCTGCAGAGTGACCTCCCATGGCTAATGCTGGTATGCTAAAAACAAGGGATTTTTTTTCTCAGCTAAGTGTGGGAGTAAAATAATGACAGTATCAATAAAAAAGTAGTAACAAAATTAGTAGCAGGCCCAGACATTTTCTGGTTCTAACATTGTGAACCACCACAGAGTTTCATGTAACAGTTAGATAATGTGAAATTCATTATTTTAATAGGCAAATTAAATGATACTTCAAACATAGAGCAACAGATACAATTGAACTGTATCAAAGATTTGATGTTCACAGACAGCTGGCTAATCAGCATGCCGAGCTCAAAAAGCAAGGGAGAATTGGTTAGGAAATAAATATTTGTGCACAAAATCCTTCATTTCATCCTGTGTAGAATAAACCCATAACTTCTCTCTCAGCAGACCAGTTAAAGTCTCCCGGGGTCCTGTTCTGTGGGTGTGATGACTGAGAAGAACAGGCTCTCCCCCTCGGGCTGCTCGGTGCTCTGGGTGCACGCTGCGTATGCTGCATTATGACACACTGCAGATGTGATCACGTGGGCTTCGTGAAGCTGCTCTGCTGCCTTGGCTACACGGAGTGACTCAGATGTCAGGTGATGGCGCACACAGCTAATCTAGATTTGCTTCAATAGCACTAGCACATGTTAATAAGGCATCTCAGCCCTGCTAGGCAGTTGTTAGAAGGCAGAGCAACAAAGGGTACAAGCTGAAGCAAAATCTGTAGCTTTTTTCTTTTTGCATTCAGTTGGTGTACGTTGTAATATGTTTCTCTTTATTCACACTAATTGTCCCCTGCACTACAGCACTTAAAATATGGAACTGTGGTTTTGTTTTATGCCTCACTTTACTTGTACTTCAATCTTGTTTAAATTCCTTCAAAACAGAGAATAATCCACCAAAACTAGAATATTCATTGAATTGCTGTCACAAAGCTAGAGAAAAATGCTTAACAATGGGATAAATTACATTCAGCAGTAGGGTAGAAAATAGATTATTGCCTCAAGCACTGAATACTGACTCCTCAGCTAGGCCCTGACCACACAGAGTGCTGCTAAGTACAGGCTGAGCTCTGCCAAGTAGCTGCAGCCAAGCCAGCCCAGCTGTTTGCTTTGCCTGTCTTCTGTAGTCAGACCAGATGCACTGTGTTCTTCATGCAAAATTCACTGTTCAGCTCGTGAGTTAGGAGAAGAGGCTGAGCTCAGCCTTGACTATGCTCATCCATACTGTACAGAAAGAATCAGATAAACCAGTTAAAAGTTATAATAACATCAGGGAAAAAAGACAAACTTGAAGGGCAAAAGAGTTTTTCCTCAGGTATTTCAGTGAGAGATATAACTCAAGCAGTTAAACATTAAAATGAATAATTCCCCAAAATACTTTGTTCTATTGCTTAGATATTATAAAAGAAAAGAAGTACAAAAGTGGATTAGAGCACTATCCCTTCTGCAGACTTGTTGCTTAAGTGTGTTAAATCAACTTGTGACTAACATTTTACTTTTCAACATATGGAGGCAAGACTTTTGTATCCTATATTTAAAGAAAAAACATACCCTTTATAGCTTGGCAAGGCAGAAAAAGATGTTTTGAGAGTACCTTAATGCTACAATGTGCGTGTGTTATCCTCTAGAATACTGAATTAAGCTCTGCAAGGTAGATATGCATAGCCACAAGCACTAATGTGCAGAACCATCACCCATGTCATTATGGCTATTTGTCTGTGTTCTATGTAGTGAAATACTAGATAATATTTCAAATTTCATTTACATCTAGGATTGAAAAAATATTCTAAAGCAACACACACATTATTTACAGTACACAAAGGACTTGCGGATATTGCCTGTGTATTCCGAGAGCTATTCATTACAAATCCACTTGCTAACTTGAACTTCAATAGTGTGGTGGCATAAGTGTCCATTTATGTGAGACAAACTGTGGAACAAGGGACACACCAGAAGGATTTGGTACCTCTAATATAACAACTAGAACTAGACATGAAAGGAATACAAAGTGTTTTTTGGAGTCAGAGAAGCAAGAATTAAAATTTCACATCTATCTGCCTGAAAGCGTTATACTGTCATGATTGTTCTGCTAGGAAGAAAGTAACATCAATTTTCCTATTTTTATATTTGTTGCATATGTCTACATATCAAACTGTATTTTTAAGATTAATATTTTTACAGAAAAGGGATCTTTAAAATTAGAAGTGACGTCCTGTTGTTTGTATTTTGTTGTCAGTTGCTTAGATTTTATTTCTTGAGGAAAGAAAAAGAAAACAAAATTTTAACTAACTAGAACATACTAAGTACTGAAGTATGATTTACTTCTTACATTTTTAGGAGTAAACTTCTGCTAGGAATCATACGCAGCCCTGCTTTTGTGCCTAACCTGTCTTTGCAAAAGGGCATTACCTGGGCTGGGAAGAACACACTAAACAGAATCCCACTCTGCTGTGTTTTCCCTACAGCCCAATGGTTAGTGAGATACTCACAGCCACACTACAGCTCCTGTCTTGCAACAGCTCCATTCTCAGATATCAAAGTGAGAGGAGTAGGGGAGAATAAATTGTCATCAAGCTACTCAAAAAACCCCAAAACACTATGTGAATTCTTCTGCTTTAAATGTTAAGTGCTAACAAACAAGCAGACTTCAATGCTGTCAGGGCTCCTCAGGACATCTGAGATGCCGAGATTAAAAAAATCAAAGGAGGAATTTGCTGGCCAGGTCACTAATGAGTTTGCAAACCCAAGCTGCTTAGGAAGAAATGAAATGAATAGCCAAGTGAAGTGCACCACAGGCAACACATTGTGGCACTTTGAGAATTCGGGTACCCTTAACACAACTGTCAAGTGCTAAACATCTTCAGCCCTGCTTTCTGGCTGGCTCCCACCAACAGGAGCCTGACATTCGTTACTGCATCAGAAAGGCCTTATTGCTATTCCTAACATATAAATGTTCTCCTTCTGCCCAACTATTAAATCAGCTTAGTTTCCAAATAAATTTGTTTTGGTTGATTGTGTATAGAACAGAGTGCTCTACTGGGTCATGGGGATCTGGGTGTCTACCGACGGGGAATTTATTATGAAACAAATAATGAGATTAGAGGAGTCAAATCTCAGTCTTGCTGAAAAACAAGCAGACTGCATGTAGGTAAAATGCAGGCACAATTCAAATTCTGATACTGTCCTCTGCTGGGTTAGGAACATAGCACTTCTTACCTGAATTATGTACTGCTTGACTTCAAAATTCATCTTCTTGATATCAGGTCACAGGAAAGCAAGCTGAACTTCCACTTCAGCTGCCTGAGAGCTCCAGCTCCTCTTGTTGTCAGGATGCCCTCTGTTGTTCAGTCTACAGGTAGAGCTGTAGTGTCAGAAGAGCTGAATTCTGCTTTCACCAGTAGTTTTGCAACATGAAGTATGTCATTCAGTACAGCCTGATTTCTGAGGTGCTCTCTGTTTATTATGCACCTCCATTTATTAATTTGAAATGAATGCTTGTTTCAACTCATTGTAATTTAAGTTCCTGGTTTTGCTCAGCTGTGCTTAGTCAAAGTAGAAAAACCAAAACATCCACAAATAAAAGGCAACACTATATCATACCTGCAAGCTATCTAGTATAAATACATGTTCTTAAAGACCCTATACATTTGAAGTCCATTGTCTGCAAATTCAGTCATAAACAAGAAAACACAGTGAAGTGAAAAACAGCCTAAAACAGCAATGTGTGAATGCTGTGAACAGCATTTCACAGTAACAGAATTTAGATGTACATTTCATTTACTTTACTGTTAGTCTTCCCCATACAGAATGGATCCCTACAACAGAACATATTCTCTGTGAAGAACAGATGGATTAATAGATTATTTGCATCAATCTAAAAGAAAATCTTCCTACTCACCATATGCTTAGTTCCCACAGATAAAAAGTTTTGGGGTTTTTATCCTCATTGTACTTGATTCATGAGGATATGGGAAGGACTCTTCAGGTGCATCACTCGGAATACCTACACAGCTTAGACTTCAAAATAGGATGCTCACCAAGAGGAAAAAAGGAAGGCAGGCATTCCTGACTAGGAGATGATTTCGTTATAACAATGATAGCAAGGCAACTGAGAAGTGGTTGGCTTCAATTAGTTTTCTTTGGAAAACATAAGATTCAACTTTTGTATTACTCTTGCAACACATCTCCAGACAGAACATAAGCAACTTAAAAATGGGTTACCTTGCCAAACCTACTAACAAAGGAAGCTGTAATACAGCGTTAAGCTGTCCTACTAATCCTCATTCTTCAGTGTGATAATCAGAAGGAATATAATGTCTCATCCACTAAGGGGTCTAACCATGCATGACAGTGGCCATATTACTTTCTGAATTGCACCATTACAACAGTTAAACCCAGTGACAACCTGCTCCAGTTTCAGTCCCTTTTCCATCATATCCATGCGTACATTCTTTTCTTCTTCCTCTGATATTTTTCAGCAGACACTTCACATAATCCAAACAAGATTTCCCCCTCCTTCCTCCATTCAAAAAGGCAACCTTTCTTAAACTAGGGTATCCATAACACAAGAGGGCAGCTCTGGGCTTCTGCAATGGCCCTGCCACCTGTTAAGTGCCCCGTCCCCTTCACTAAAACACAGCTCTGCTGAAGGCCCTCAGCATTTAGTCAGGAGGGGTCCATGTTAACCCAAGACTTGCCTTTTCTGACCTGGCTTTGTCAGAGGATACTCTTGCTGTCCCACCAATTCTCTCTGCGTGGAAGTTGCACCCTCATTGCGCCATTCTAAATTGTGCCCAAAAGGGAAAGCAGGTAAGACTTAGAAGAATTCACTCTAGTTCCTCAGCAACTTGAAATCAGTTCCTAAGCAGAAAGGACTTCTGCTCAAGTAGTTTTCAAGAACAACTTGTATTAAGAGGCAAGACAAGAATAAGAGAATTCTGAAGGCACGACCAACTGCTCTATTACACACAACAGGTAGTTAAGATTCAGCTGCAAAATCACTTGCCTATAGCTTCATTGAAGTGACAAATATAGTGAGGCATCAGCATTATTTTGTATTTTAATCAACTAAGACAACTTCCACATTGTAGCATTACACCTCAGCTTTTTGTATTATATTAAATTTTTACATTTACAAGACTGGTGGTTATCCTACATTTCACCAACAGTTGGACTAGAACAACGTAATCTTACAGGAGGATGAACTCGTGCATGAATATTCAGTTGCTTAATAACCCAAAACTTCAGAAAACAAAGAAAACTCAGAACACACAGTACACTCCATGGAAAGAATTAAGACACGACATTGGTTCAAGAAACTAGTTTAGAAACATGGACTGTATCTGCTTTCCATCTAAAATTATATGAGTGTATTTTAATAATCACAGAAAATTTAATAAGAAGGTTCACTATACTTCACTGATTTTTAAAATTTAATTCCTATTTAGTCTTTTTGAAGCTTTTCCTTTCAGATAGTTCCCTAGATGGTATCCAACCTAGAAAAAATTCTGAGAAGATGCTAAGTCTTCAGAATATTCAAATGGTCACGAAAATGCTGAGCTTTGGAACACACCTTACCTGCATTAAATTTACATGATCACAGGAGGGCTGGGGTGGCTATATATTAAGAGAGAGATGTTTAAAAAAAAATTAAAAGGAAAACAGTGAAATTAAATTGAGCAGGAGAACAAGCCCTCAGTAAATTCAATTGCTGCCTGATTTACTGAGGGCTTAAACACTTGAGCACGTTACTGTAAGTTATGTAGAAAGTTGGAGAACTAAGCTTACTTAATGTTCATTTCCTGCAAACCAATACATGGATAATTACCCCAATCAGATAAGATGTTCAGGTAACTCATTCAGTTGCCCAAACCCCTGCTTTCACTGATGCTGCTGGATTTATTTCCAACAAAAAATATCTATGTCAAAATATTTTACAAAACACTGATTCTCCCTTTATTTTTATTTTATTTTATGCGAGGCGCAATCTGGGGGGAAAGATGAAAGGGAGGGTGGGTGGGAGGTAAAGGGAAAGGAAAGGTAAAAAGAGAAGTGGGAAGAGAGACAACAATTATTTCAGAATTTTTGCACAAAAGATGGAATTACACTTTAAGACAGTAGTTTCAGTGCACAGGAGAGATGAGATTTTAAAATAACTTTATTTTTGATCCTCTTTCAAAATTATGATTTAACATCATCAGAAATGAAATAAGAAACTTAACCAGCATATTTAGTTTTAAAAGCATTTAATGACATAGCATATATTTAACAGATAGGGTAAAAGTCTAGAGGTACAGTTCGATACAACTGAAAACCAGTTCCAGTACTACTCTTGACTACAGGCCCAGTCATTGAAAGTTCATTCCTATTAAATGTAATTTTTGATTGTGCAGTAAGATGAAAATTTTTCATTACAATAGTTACAGTGACAGAGAAATGCACACTATGTATCAAATAGCAAGGTAATGTAGCAAAATTATAACACGCAGTGCTGCAGCTGACAAGCAAGTAACCATTTGAGTAACATTACTTTTCCAGTAAATGCTTCAGTTCCACTTTTACACTTATCGATGATTTTAAAGGGTTTATTATACATCTAGCCGTATTATACTTTGTACTAGAATTATCTGAAACATACAATATAATGTTTTTCAGCGAAAAAAAATTTTTTTTTTGAAATTACAGGTTATTTAAAACTGTATCAGCCTGCTAATCCATCTCGTACACCAACATTCTTATCTGTCATCCTCGATGCAGAAAAGCTTCAGGTTGTGTTAATAACCAATGCCAGGATATAAATGGTTTGTCTGTAAGTTAATGCATACCTGCACTCTGTTACAGCAAAGATAATACACTATCATTTTAATAAATGTTAGAATTGAAATGGGAGGCTCTACTAGTCAAGACTCAGCATAACAACCTTAAATGGAAGTGAACATTTTTGAAAATTTGTACATTGGTTTTTGATGTGCACAGTAGATTCGAAAGCACCGCTGCCTTGCATACCAATAGCACTAGGAGTGGGTTATTTTCCAAGACAGCCTCACAAAATTGAGGAACAGTTTAAATAGTAAGATCTAATCTACATTAACTTCATTTAAAAAAAAAAACAAAAACAAAAACAAACCCCCCAAACCTGGTCCTCCCTCTCCTACAGAAGCTGCCCAATGCACCTCATACACTTGTAACTTTAGATTCTTTTTTGTTGGCTTTTTATTTTAAAATGCTCTATAAATAAAAAAATGTCAATCACATTGAGGAACATGAGGCACAGAGAGTAACGTATTGGTTCTGAGCTCGCATGCTGGAATTCCACTGGAACGGTCAGAGAAGTGCAGTGTGTGGAGATGGAGTTCACTTCTTTTTACCAAAAAGGCTGAATCTTTTCTCTTTGTCTTTCTCTTTGTCTTTCTCTCTCTTGCCAGGACTGGACTCGCTCGTTATTGTGACGCTGGCAGGCAGGGTCTGGGCACGGCTGGAGGCTGGAGTGCTCTGGGTGGTCGGGGACACTTCAATTTTATCAGATGAGATAGCTGATGTGATGGCCTGAATCCACGTGTTCATCTCCTCCTTCGAGAAGTCACAAAGGTAGAAAGCTGTTACAATCCACACATCACTCTCCCTCTCATTCATTCAACATTGGAAATGGGGAATGGATTAAACCCAGTCCTAATTCATCATCTGGCACTCCTCTGGTCACGCACCTGCAGGAGCTGTCTGCTTCACGCTGCATCTGAGAAGCTCTGGTGGTGTCAGTGGGAGCTTCTCAGCCTACACATTATGCACACACACACACATACATGACCGGAGACCAGGAAATTAAAGTGTACTCCTGAGCTTTTTGCAGGGCTGTTTTTTTTTGTTTCCCCTTGTTGTACAACAGCACAGAATCCACATCAGTAATAGACTGAGAAAAACAAACTTACATCATCTTTGGCTTGGAAGAGGTATTCGTTGCCATCGGTCAACCTGCAAAGAAAACAACCACCACAAGTTTAGGTTAGTGATGGTCACACTGGTTCAACTCCTGCTTTTTTAGCTACGGTATGTAATCAGGCTGTGACATACAGGACAGTCATAACATCTCTATACACACAAATACACCCCAACAACTAATGTTTTGGTGTCTCATACTGTCGTGCAGATGCAGCCACACACACTAGATTCTGGTCTCTGTACATGCTTATGGTAGCAGAAGCGTTCCAGCATGTCAGGATGCACTGCAGAGGTCGTGGTCTTCAGCAGCTGATGACTGTTATTTCAGTACTTGCTCTTTCAAGGCAGGTCTCTTCTATTTTGCAAATGATAGTATAAAAGTTTACTTGATACTTTAAAAAGACAAAAGTCACAGACAACACCCAGAGTTTTCATTGCTTTGTAGAAACCTGTAAAAACTCTGCACTGCCCTGCTGGCATACTGTGGTGGTGACTCAAGGCACCTTACTGGACATTATTAATGAGCAGTTGCCTCTTCTCCCTTCCATTTTCTTCCAGTGCTGATTTTACTTAGAGGGTTTAACAGGGATACGTCTAACAGTTTATGTGAGGATATTTATTAACAAAAAAAAGACTGAATAACATCAGTTCAAGCACCTGAACATGTAAGAGGTAAGGTCGGTGGGAGTGGAACTTGATCTTTCTCCACAAAAAGAAATAAGTATTAAATGGTAAGAAAGCATAATGGTGAAGTAAGATGCTTGGAAGAACATAACTATGCCTGGCTTTCTTCAAAAAATTAAGGCAAATATTTCCATTGTACTCCCCACAGATCACAACTAGGCCTTTCTGTGAGAGAGATGCCTGCACACGAGATCAATAGAGGCCTCAGCTTTTGCAGAGCTGAGCCTCTCAGGTACTCAACAATAAAATCCTTCTCAGCTTGGAGCAAGAGCTTTGCCATGATGAGCTGGTGAACGCTCTGGGGATTCTCCTAATGAGAATGAGTGAAGCAAATATGCCACATGCCATTACTCAAGAAGGCCTGACACAGGTGACAGGGTACAGTGAAAGAAGGGCAACTGATTTTTCTGCCTGTTTACATTTGGAACACCTTATTCTTATATTATCAATTCAGAGATGTTTTAAATAGTGTGAAGGATGAATCAAATAGCTGCAGGCCTGTCTTCGGAAAGGTTAACAGCAAGTTTCTCTAAATATGAATTAGATTTAGAAGATTCTTGCATCAGTATTGACTGATGATCCCTCTTGGAATACACAATCTGATCAGTTCATAAAGCGAGTCTCTTCTCAAAGAATCCTTATTATTAGGCTGCTGCCTAATAGTGCAGTATTTTTTAACCGTTGGCGTTAAAGTATTGATCAGTAGAACAAACACATAGTTTTGGAAATAAAAGCCCTAAAAACATGACAGATGTCTTCAGTAGTCTCCTAAATCTACACTGAAAAAATTTTTTAAAGGCTTGACTTTTGAAAAGAGCAGAACCATGAATGTTCAGCTCTTTTCAAATAGTTCCCGAGGCAGCAGCTGGAAAGCTCAGGGTTTCTAAATGCAGGCTCTTAACTTCATGCATGCACTCTAGCCTTATCTCATCAACGTTATCACTATTATTTTGACACTGCTTGCTACCTTTGATAAACACACCATATTTCAGGGTTGAGAAGACCCCCGTTCAGAAAAGCAGATACCAGCTCTTGGGCTGGATCCTGCCCATGAATTTTTAGAGTGAACATACCCACCACAGCTCATACAAATGTAAAGGTAGGCTTACCTTAGCTTGAACACATGCTTTTTCTTTTTATAATCGACGGCTATTTCACAGACTGCTTCTTTCAAGCTGACGGGAATCTCATTGTGGTAGGGAATGCCAGAAGCAGCAGCCTTTGAATCCTTGTAGAAGCCCATCTCTTGGTTGTTTATGACACAGTACACGTTATGCCATGATCTTCAGGACATGGAAAACAACAAAATTACTTATAAAGCTAATGCGCTTGCTTGCAAAACCAGAGAAATTTAACACAATGATTCCTGTGTGATAATGGAGACCAGCTCAATGTGAGGATGGAAACATGGTATACTATGTCCTGCAAAATGCAGACAAACAATTCTCTCATAAAAACGCTGCTTCGAGACAGAAGTCCTGACTTGGAGCCAAATGGAATGGAGACTTCCAGAGCTCTCTGTGATAGCACATACGCATATCCTAACAGTGGGTGGGTTGGTTGGCAGACTACGCAGTTTACATGCTTGGGAGAGAAACCGATTGACCTTTTGTTGACTGCACTTTATTGTAGAAGGAGTTCTCATTGTGCTGCAAGCTAGTGAACAGACTGCATCGTAAATCCGTGATTGTTACAAATGACTAGTGACCTAATCTCCCTCATTCTCTAATACAGCTATAAAAATCAATGGTTACTAGAAATAAGAGGCCCTACATGTTTGTATTGGTGGCTGTCAGTGCCCCAGATTAGTTCTCTGGTGTGAAGCAACTTTAGCTGAAGAAAAGCTGTGCTTGTTTGTGAGCTGCACTCAGCTCTACGGAGTACCTCAACTCTGACTACATGCCTCAGGTGTTGGTGTAACTCACTGCTCGCTAGTCAACACTTTCCTTTCCAGCCAGGTCATACAGCTGGTTTCAAGAGCTTTCTCAGATGATGAAGGACCGGTGTCTGCTTTTCCAGTGCAGACAGAAAGCTCAGAAATTTTGCCTGTTTGAGAACTGCAGAATGGAGTCCTTTGGAATAGAATCAACTAAGGCACACAAAATCATCTTCCCTCATCATCTTCACTCATCTTCACTCGCTTTTCTGCTCTGAACAGATTACAGCGTAGGTGGGAAGTGCTAATGCGCAAACAGAAGAAGATGTCAGAAGAATAGGGACATTTCTGTTTTCACACCTACATGTTTTTCTTTTCTTGTAGTAACATACAACTCGAGAGATCTGGAATCAAATCCCACTACTGTCACAAATTCATCGTGTGAAGTGGGAAAGTCAGGATATCTTTATGCCTCCATTTTCTACTTCCCAAATATGGCTAATACTGCATTTTCTACCATGTATCATTAGACTTCAACTTCATCAAATACATTGTTCAACCACGCACACGGAACTCCTAGAACAACAGGAGCATTAGCTTGAAAAATGCTTTGGAGCAGTGAGAAGACAACAACAGCAGTGATAACATTTACAATCACAGAATCATAAAATATCCTGAGTTGGAAGTGACCCACAAGGATCTCTGAGACCAGCTCCTGGCTCAACACAGGATCATCCCAAATTCAAACCATACATCACGGTGAGTTTGGATGCAATTATCTGCATTAAGCAATTATCTGCATCAAGTAGTCTACCTGCTTGAGGCTTTCTTGCTGTGTGTCTCCCATTCATGTTTACGATGTAAGAAGCCCTCCATCTGAGCTGAAGGAGTCTCCTGTGTTTTGGCTGGTAGGGTAGCAGCAGTCTGGGCCTGGATGGCAGCCTTGGCTTTGCGGTCTGCCGTTGGAGAAGGAACAGGACTAGACTCTTTCGAACTTGTCCTCTGTTCCGCAGCTCCGTTGACCATTTCATTTGTTTCTGCAGTTTCTGCCACCTAGAAACAGCGGAAAAAGTGTTCAGCTGGACGCCTCACAACACTGAAGTACTTTGCAGTTAATCTTTGTTTCCCTGCACAACGTGGCTGTGTATAAGCTTTGCCTGGAGAATGACACAGGCCAATGAGATCTTTCTCATACTCCACGGAGACACAGAAGGCCAAGGAAATTAGAAGGTATGAATGGATTAGTACCCATTTTATAGGTGGAGAAACAGGAAAATAAGAGCTGCCAAACTTCAGTGTGAATTTTACTGTGCTTTGCTCTGCTAGTCAATTCATGTTATTTAATAGATTGTTATTCCTAAAACGAGAGCATTCAATTCTGCTGCTAAGTACTCAAATGTTTGGAACAGTAACAATCACACTTTCTGCGAACCTAAGAGGAACAGTAGAAGTTATACACATCAGCCACCTTAAATACATTTGTGACATTACTGGGGCATAGAAGAGTCTATAAAAGGTATTAGCTATGCATCAGCAGAGAAATACGTCAAAACCTCCCAGGAGCATTTACAAAAATGTGCAGAATTTATTTCTGTAAAAGCTCCTTTCCCACTTTCCCCATTCCCCTAGTGACACAACAAAATCAAAACATGCAGAAATTAGAAAGATTACACCATGCATTTCATCTCCACCATCCCAGTTAGGATATTGGATCTTAAAGACAAGGGAAATGAGGTCATACGTCATTTTATCAAAGTCTTTTTCAGACTTTCATTATTAGGAGGATTGGATTTTTGTTAAAGGAACTGAAAACCACCACAGTCACACAACATCACACAGCTATTTACCCCCAAACAAAGACAGAACCAAGGCCTTGCCCATCACTTGCTTTGTTGATCGCGTTGCCTGTCGCACTGTGCCTAGAGAGCAGCCATGTTTCCAGCAGCTCTGACTGGTCAAGCTTTCGACGTCTTCAGGAGCCATTCATCCAAAAATCATTTAAATTGGAATCCTAATGGCTATACACTTTTGAAATGCAGCTTGGTCCCAGTTTATTTTTTTTTTTTTTCTTGTACCATTACTTTGACATGTAGAGCCATTGGTAGCAGCTCAGGAGTTACACAACCAGTGTGTATTATTATTATTAGCAAGTTACTAAAGCTTAGTGCTGCTAATGCTCTAGTAGATTACAAACATTCTGGACTCTTTTTATGCAGACAAGCAGGTATTTGTGAATGGCACAATAATTAGACATTCCCACTTCTGCACATAGCTCGGACAATTCAAAAGCAGCCAAATTATGCAACATACTAAATTTTGCCACTGTTTGCTAGAACTTCTGGTACCTGCCAAGTATACATTATTGTACCTCACACCTTTGTACCTCACATATTGACCTACAAAGATCTAAGAGTCAACTTGCTATGAATATGGGAAGGGTTGGTTAACTGCCTTTAAACAATCTGAATTTCCAGAGTACAGACACTACACCACTGAAACAGGGAAAGAATCACAGCTCACATTCCACTTCAGTCGTATCTATTTTACTCTGTCCCTAAAGACACACAGCCTTACAGCTCAGTTTATTAGAAAAAACTTCTACCCTGCACTGAAGAGCTATCTAGTGTTAGCCAGCCGGAGTAAAAATCAGTGATGCTGCTTCTTCAAAATTAGGGTAAGTCAAAACCATCCAACCCCACTAGTTATATCCAAATCTCAAAATAAAACAAAAATGTTGCATTAAAGGAGGGCAGGGGGTGGGGGAGAATAAATAAATAGATGAGACTGAAGATTATCCAAACACTGCCAGCACTGCTACTGCAACACAGGTTGTGAAATACACAACCAATGATTCACCAAGGAGCACTCAATTATTCATCACCGGTGCTGATCACCTACAGCCAACGTTCTACATTCAAGAAAAAGGAAAGCCCTTTGCAAATTTTTGACAACTGACAAGTTACTGAGCTTCAAACAGACTCTTCTAAACTGACAGGATCCCTGTCTGAGATACACGAAGTCCTTGTGAACAGCAACAAAGACTTACTGGACACTCACATCGTCTGCATCCTGCACAGACCACGGTAACTCAGCACAACCTTACAGAAACTACCCAGAACTACCGGTTAGCTCAACCAATGCTGAAAGGAGGATTTTTTCTGTAGTGATACAGACAAGATGTGAAAATATTACAGATTTCTGGGTATCCATAGCAATTAATCTGAACTAAAAATACAAGTTCCAGAACAGCAGCCACTGCTTAAAATGTTTTTATGGGAAGTAACATGTAATTCAGTGCTGCAATCTGCAAGCCTGTGGTTTTAAATGATAAATGCCAACTTTAATTGCACAACCAGACCTGTAACATCTACTTAAAACGCTACTGACTGTAAAAGGGCTATGAAAAGCTTTATTGATGCTCTTTCAGGTTTTATTTCCTTTCCATGTGTTATCTACAATTAACAGAAAACAAGCAAAATAAATCTGAATCATAAACAGGTATGCAAAGAATGTGTCATGAAAATAGAGAAAAACAGGAGCTAAACAAACTTTAATGGAAACATGCATTGGGCATGCAGAGACAACGCAACAGAGGACAAACATTCATAGCAAACGGTACTGTTAC
This sequence comes from Penelope pileata, assembly GCA_013396635.1. NCBI lineage: Eukaryota > Metazoa > Chordata > Aves > Galliformes > Cracidae > Penelope > Penelope pileata. The sequence continues at coordinate 21,818 of WBMW01002901.1, forward strand.
AACAAAACAGTCATCATGTACGTGAATACAGGTTCCTTAATTGGGACTGAGGGGTTAGTTGCGAGCGCTTTAGTGGCTAGAGCCTACTCCTGAGGTATGCTGAAGTCAGGACTGTATAACATGCAACAAGACTGCTGGTGACAGTGACTGGAAACATCCCTTTGATTTTCGCAGTGCTTAAAGCAACATTATATTCAGTTCGTCAACTAAAGTCTCTGCACCACAGCTTAAATAATGGAGACAAATTTGCCTCCTCAGGTGGAAATAAGTGACAGCTTCTCTATTGCTCTGGCATAAGGACCACTTTAATGCTTTAAGCCAGAACCATAGGCCACAATGAATCGGTAAAATCTTCCATGCCTAGTGCCTAAAATGATGACCTTAACTGATGACTTAATTTTTCTTAATCGTAAAAGTATAATTCCTATGTATAAATGTATCTACATAAATTACTTCTTACATACTAATTTTTAGCCAGAATACACCTGAAGGCTTCCCAGACGGCGGTGTCTGAAGCTACAGCTAAACTGCTGTGCCAGCTGTCACAGTCCTAATGGCACAGAGACCAGCGCTGGTGGAGGCAGTCACCAGACCATGTGCACGATTTGATACGGAATTTTTAAAAGCATTAAGAATCTACATCTTGTTATCCTGACAAAAGAAAAAAAACACGCATCATGAAGTGGAAAGACAAGTTACAGTAGAAGTATAATGACTGAAGCACATCCATTCAATCACCTCTCTCTTTACAATCTCAGCCAATAGCGAATAATTGAGTTGTACTGCTCAGCTAGAAGTCTAAATTTTGACCATGAGCGTGTTGTGCGCCTCAAGTCAGAGAAAATACAGCTGTGCACATCTGATGTATTGCAACACAAGATTCAATGAGCTGAGCTAAAAAGCTCTTCTGAAAGACTGAAGCGTGGATGGCAAAGATTAACATGGAAATGCATTATGTTTCATGGTGGTAAAATAAAAAATGAAGCAAACAGGTGATGTATAAGACCGCGATGACCAACAAGATGATGACGATCTGGGATGTGCTTGCAGGCCACCTCCCATTCCCTGCCACAGCTACAAATAATTTCATAAACATTAGAATGTACAACAGTTATCTCACTTCCTCATTAGTATTGAAGATGAAATAAAAGACTGTATTTGAAGAATGGAGAATGCAGAACTGCTGAATATCCTACAGCATTAACAGAGTCTGTGTGCAGACACAGATGGAACTGGGATGGACTATCTGAAAGGCAAACTTATGCTGAAAGGCATTTCCTCCCCCAGTCCTAGACTGGGACCGATATTTCCGCTGTGGTACCGTTAGGGGCTCTAATACCCATTGATCTGAGCCTGCCAGGAGCCTTGCCTGTCTTTAGTATGACCTCAGAGAGCGAGGTTCAAAACCATGAGAAAGAGGTGCTATTCTTCCCACGACTCAAAGCAGCAATTGAAACAAGTAGGCTCTGCAGGACGGTAACAGAGAGGAAAGCCAGTTTTCAGCTACTGTGTTGTTTTAAATATATATACATATTTACTGGTATTTCTATTTTGAGATGATTGGCATGCATCTTGACATCCTCTGTCAAGAAGGACTGAATGAGCAATTCAGCCCACATCTAGAGAACAGACAGATCTGGGATCTTAGACCGATGTGATTTATTTCACATTCAAAGAAAAGCATCACAACCTCTTTATAAGGGTCCACACCCTACTCTCATTTCTACCACTGTATCTCCGGTGCCAGTAAACAGAACTGCTGTTGCACAAATTGGACAGGACTGAGGGAAAATGAAGCCCCAAAACAGCTATTCAGCAAGATCACAACTCTTCATAAGGACTAAATATCGAGATAAGTCTAGAAACTATTTTTTATTGTTTTATTTCATGTTTATTTTTATCTGCAGTCAATGAGTCCATTCTACATGGAATGTTATACAGCTAATCTTAAGGCTTTTAATTTGTTGGTAGTCACAACACTCCCCTCCCACCCAGCCTTTACTACTGAGCTCACTTGCAGGCATTGTCTTTGGCCTTGTGAATAACTCACTTGCTAATGCAGCTGATTTAATCATGTTGCCGTGCTGAAACCTGTTAGTATAACTCGATGCGTCATACCTGTCAGATTCTAGTTCTCTTCTTCATTATGATGTAATCTCATTAAATCTCAATTACTCATATAAAGGACGGTTTAGCTGGAAAATCTTAATACTATTAACGACATGAAAAACCCACAGTAAATAACATGAAATAAATGTGTCACCTTAAAGCAACTGAGTGTCAGTGGGGAGATTCAAATAAACAAGGATTAAAGTGAAACAAATATCATCTCCGAGAGTTTGCTAATTAAATAGAAATCAACTGATGGGAAGGAAGAGAAAAGCAGCAGGGAAATCTGAAGCCAAAAGATTAAACCAGTACTGGTAAACCATACTGAACAAAAGGTGTCTTTTGCTGCAAATGATTCTGTATGTCACAGTCCAGACCACGACCGGTCATTGGCTGTCCGTCTGCTAATAAAGTTTTTGTAGTTTTGGTAGGTTTGGGAGCGGTAACTAACCCGTGGAGATTCCTGGTCTGATGGCAAACCATTCTGGGAAACCTGTTCTCCTTTTGTCCCATCCCTGTTGAGAAAGAGAAAAAAAAAATTATTACGTTCTTGAAAGTCACCCATCTTTTTCTCCCAGATAAGATCTTCATACTGAATTTTGCACATCTTAGAAATTCAAGCGAGCTCTTAAAAACTACCAAGTCCTCTGTTGACAACATTGTGAAAGCCCCATAGAAGATTTCGACTTGGAATGGCAGAAGCCTATTGCAAAGAAGAAATGCCCGGATGAATGAAACAAATCCAAAGTTAAGTGTGATCAAAATAAGCTTTTGTGGTGGTTACCTCACAAAGCCTACTCCTATCACAGAAGTAATTTGACAAATATTAATGCTCTATGGATATGGCTTCAAATCTATCTGTAACCGATGCTCATTAAAGGAGAAAGCCAAGATTGTTCAGAAGTGTTAATGTGTAACACACAGGGTGAATAAACAGCATTTTTTTGCTTTAGGGCCGAGTACATCTTAACAGTAGTAACTGTTTCATGATCAAAAATCGGGACATTCATCTTAGGAGTGAATCTGGATGCCTGATGAAGTCTTGGCCTTATCAACTACAAAGTCTTCTAAAAAGGGTCACACCACAAAAACAACCTCCAGACTTGCCCTTTACAATGCATCTTCACCATGAGAAATCTGAAACAAGAAACTGCATAAGGCACGTCGTTCAGCTTCCTGCACCGTGGGCTCACCATTGCTGCTGGGAGTCTCCATCCTCTGCAACCTTCGGGCTTGGCTCTGGAGTAGGCGGCTGTCTCTTCCTCTCCTCTTCCTCTTGTTGTCGACGTACTTCCAACAGTTCCAACTGAGAAACAAAACATGTTTGTACATGTCAAAGCACTGCAACTCAACCATTTTTCAGGGGCATTTCTAGAAACTAAGAATAATTCCCTACATTCTCCAGAAACTCCCGAAATGAAAGTTTATTGGAATGAAATTTGAAGGCACGAGTCTTTAAAAGTATTAATCACACAAAGTTTGCTGCACTGGATTTGTCAGGAAAGTCATGCAGCATCAGACCCTTTAACACCAAATGGAGTGCTGGTGCAGCAGCTTGCTACTTGTCCAGACTTATCTAACTCATTTCATTAACACAAAGCAAGCAAACAAACAAAAAACAACAAAAAAGCTTCCCAAGCTATCAAAATACTGAAAAGTGATATCCTCTTGTCTGCTTGACATAGGTAGAAGTAAAATGTTGCACATCTGAACCCCTGAAATGAACCATCTAAACAAAACCAGCCTGACTTTTGAAGATGCTGAGAAACTCTAATTCACTTTGTCTGCAGCTGCAATGCTCGGTGCATGTGAAAAATCAAGCTACTTCAATTTTAGTGTCTAAAGTAAAATTCTTCTCAAAAGATGGTAACATCCTCCAGACATTAATTACTGACATTGCAGCTCTGCTGAAAATGTTGGTTTGGTTTTTTTTTTGCTCTTTATCATGTGTTTCTAGGGGAGAACATAGCCTTGTACTAGAACAGTCAAAAGACAAGAAACTTTTGTTGAACTCCTCACACTGTCCTCTTTAACTGAAAGCCTTTTCAAGAGTTTGGGTCTGGGTCTTCTTCCCTTGGAATCTCCCTTCCCTTTTAGCAGTACAGTGTGTACGTCAGAGGGCTGGAACAAACCACTGGACTCCAGTATTTGCTTCTGGGCCATCACTCCTGGGCCTGCAACAGCTTTTGTTGACTACTAAGGTCATTTGTCATTTAATCTTTCTCTGCATCTTGTTGAGCTCAAATGAACCTGAGAGGGTTTTAGTATTGTTGGGAATATGAAACTTCAGGCCCTGGGCGATTGGCTTTGGCTGACCCTGCCCAGGGTCAGCAGATGGGGATGAGGTTGGTGATGCTGGGAGTTCCCAGTATCAATCAGCTGGCACCACAACGGAAGGGAGTGGCCAGGAGAAGCTCTCCTTGCCTCTCACACTCACCGTGGTCAGTCTTTCCAGTGCTGCAAATCTCTCATCCCAAGTAGCTGCAGATTTCTCAAATGCTTCATGCCGCTTAATTAACTTTTCCACTTCATCAACACTTTGACCGATTTCACGACTGGATAGGTAGGGCTCCTGCCCCAGCAGCCAGGCCTCCGCCACGCTCGCGTCTCTTGAAAACTGATGCACCTCCAAAACTGAGTAAAGAATGTACACACGAGTGCCATTAGCGTCAAATCAGGCATCATGGAGTTATCAGGCATCTTCTGAATTTACTTTCAAGTAGCTGAATTAACTTTAAAATAGTATTTGGCTAAATGTTTTCCTTAACTAAGTTCACTGAAATTAATGGTTTAAAAGACAGAAATTTGTTATTTTGGCCTTGCTTTGAGGAACAAGAAAAGCTGAGGCCCACCTTCTTCTCCAGACTACATCACTTTCTAGTTTCAGTGTTTCCCTTCTGTTCTAATTGCTGTAACCTCGTAAATTCAGAGCAGAAGTTCTGTTATCTGCTGGTTTATTCCTCAGGCTGGCCTGTTTTCCAAACAGCGAGGCTGAAGGCTGCAAGGCCCTTCAGCCAGCAGGATCTCTGTACTTCCTCCTTGTCTACAATGCTGTAGTTCAAGGTTTCCTTCCAGCTGAAAAAAGCTTCAGCGGCTTTTGTGAATGAGATCACACCATTTTGAGGAAGAATATGGTACAAACACAAGTACAAGCATACTTTCAAGCAACGTTAATTAAAAAATGTAAGGAGCTGCAAGTTTTCTCAGTGCTCAGAGAGAGAGTGAAGGGGGAGTTAGATATGGCCCTGCCAAGAAGTATGCAAGGACATCCTTACTCAGTCTCAGCCACTCCCATCTGTCTTCCCATTTGTCAATCATTTCTTTTCTTTTTTCTGTCAGCTGCAGTAGCTTTTCCTTGATCTGGATTTAAGAGAAGAATGCAGGACTGTTACACAAGCATCGGGCAGCACGTTCACCCCACCACACCGTGTAAGCTGTTACGACAAGCAAAAGGCACCGGCATTTACTGAAAGGAAACATCCTGCTAGGTTGTCAGGAAGTGACTTGGGCATTTTTTTTTCAAGTGGAAATACATATGACGTCTGTATTAAAATATTACATTTGCATGAGCATACAGTATTTGTTAAGAAGTACAGTATCAAGATTACTTGATAAAAAGAGTATAATGGACAAACAAATGGTGCAAACATGTAGCATATCTTCCATCCTTTTCCTAGCAGACAATGCACAGTGTGCTGCCCGTGGCTGCTGTTCAAAGCCTGAAGCTACCTCTGCTAACAATGACGTGCCAGCACAAGCCCCGTGGTATTTGAATATGGGATGAATACTGGCTAGCAAAACCTCCCTGTTCCTCAGCAAACGAGGATGCTCCACAGCTCTTTGGTGTAATGCAGACACAGAAAATATCACCTCCTCCAGTGAGCAGTAGCTTCCAACATGCAGCTATCCTCCCTCAGCTGAAGGGAGGCAAAAACAAAGGTTTAACTGCTACCCTTTGGTCTCGTCAGATCAGAAAACAACTCAAGGCCTTAGGCAGCTGGAATACGTTTTTCTCGTTACATTCCCTGGATTCGCTCCCTGTAAGACAAAACTTCTTCCTGCTCCTTTCCCTAGCAGGCCTCTTCATAGCATTCTGCCTGCCCTCTATAAAATTCAGGTAGCCTCACAGTTATCTCTGCTTTTGCTCAAAGAAAACACCTTTCCAGGCACAGCCACCCCAGAGGTGGCTCCCTGCTAACCTAGAGGCAGCAGCTTCTTTGCATCTCCTGCACTGACAGGGATACTTCCAATTTCAGTGTCATCCCTGCTTCCCAACGTGAATTCACAGCATTAAACCACGCACTAATTTCACAACAGCAAATAAGTGCAGTGGTCCCTGAAGGAATGCGTGGCATTATAAACATGCAGCTTATTAATCCATCGATTACACGGCGCAGATTTCTCTAGCTGAAACAGAATCTGCAGGCAGCAGCACTGCAGTTGTTCCACGTTCGGTGAGCACCGTACCTCCTCTGATGCGTAGTGTTTTCTTGCCAGAAGAGACTTGCCGAGCTCAATGCAGGTAGTGAAGCTGTCATTTCGGGCATCGATTTCTGCTTTGATACCCTGGTGATTGTTCATGAGTAGTTCGACAGATGAAACATCCCTAAAACAAACAATCTGTGGCTCAGAAACACACATTTCAGATATAGCAGCTGTTACGTTTTCAGATAAATAAATAATCCAATCCGGAATGGTACGATACGAAATTTAATTCCTAGGCAGTCTTTGTAGTCCAGAACACAGGATTTGTTTGTCTGACACCTGATTGGCACCAGCATGCAGGAAAGGCTGCTAACAATCCCTTTGAACACGATTCTCCGTTGCAATCACTTCAGCAGCCCCCAGCCTCAGCTGGCAGCAACACACAGGAGCCCACCATCGCATCGTGCCAGCCTCTCTTTGAATTGCTGGCTCAGTGACACTGACTGTTACAAACGTTATGACCTGCAGCCATATCTTTCATGTGATATCACAAGAGAGGCTCCACGTTACCTTGGCTTTTCCTGGGCTTCGATCTGTCGGATAACATCCTCCATCCAAAGCATGAGATCCCGAACCATGCTGAAGAAACGGAACTTGTCTCCTGTGTCCACCAGCCTAACCCTGCGGCCCTCGCAGGCATCCAGCAGTGCCTTCCATGCTTCCAGGACCTCGTTTTCCCTCTTCTGGATGTCATCAGCTTTGTCTCCGGCATAGGCAGCCTGAAGGCGTGCAGCATCCTCCTGCAGCTGTCTTACCTGGTGTGTGTTTATAAGAGAGAAACGTGTTAGCACTTGGGAACTTGGACTCACAAACACGGGATCATTTTAGCTGCTAAGTCATCACTTGAATTGCTTTCTGAAGTCACTGCCAGTGTATTTGGTCTGTCAGTACTGGAAAGGTTTGTTCTGTTATTCAGTCGGTGTATCTCTACAAGAATGTTCCTTGGAGAAGACTGTTGGGTCAAGGGGCCCACAAAAAAACAAAGATTTGCCGCTGCCTAACCCTTATGTAAAGCTGGATGCCAAGATAAAGAGACTGTTAAACACCAGGGAAAAAGGGGACCATTTCCACCACCAAATTTTCTTCTTCTCACACAAGTGACAGAATGCCACTCAGGAACTCCCATAACAAAACAGCTTCTCTAGCTGACATAGAGATGCTTTTTCAAAAATGTAGATAATGACTTCAAACAGCAGAAAACTTGGGAATTCAAAGATCCTTCCACTATTAGAAAACTCTTTGCCATTCAAACACGCCCTTGGGACATCAGATGCTATTTCTGGACTGTTTCACATATTTTTCCAACTCTATTAGCTCTTTTCTAATAATTTTCTCACTTCAAAAAAGTTTGAATACAAAATTACTAGCTAGAGGCACACATATCATGCCACTATGATTCATTTGAGTACTCCAGCTGTTTCACCCAAAAACCATCCTAAGTGCTTTCACCACAGCTCTGTGCTATGGCTCCACATTCCCTCATTTAGGTCTTGTTTCTAATTACCTCTCTGAGAGACTGGGATTGGTGTTTTGTGAACGTCTCCCATTTTATGTATAAAATCTACAGCTTCTGAAAGTAAACACTTGAAAAATCAAATGGTTGCTACACCTCCTTTATTCTAGTGTAAACAACTATGTCTATTGCAACATAATTGAGAACTGGCAGGCAGCTCAGGCATAAAAGCTCTCTTTTCTGTCCTACTGGGATAAATGCCGTCACTCTTAGCTCCCCCGTTCCTTAACCAAGTGGTTCCTTTCCAGCATTCTCATTCTGGCAGTTGAACATTGTTTTTTGGTTTAGAATCCCTTGGTGCATTGTAAGAACAGCTGCCTTCTTCTATTTATCATACCTTGGCTTCACAAGACAAAGAATTAGATCAAGTTTGGCTGCTTTTCAAAATCTTAGCTTGGACTATGCTCTTGAAATCTCCTCAGACTGCTATTAGGAAACATCGTAAAAAGCAATATTCAAGTCAGAAAGCATAAACTCATGACCAAGTCAGAAAGCATCTCTGCAGGGCTACAGCCTTACTTTGCCTCTCTGAAAAGAAAATCAAGAAGTATCTAGCAGAAGGGTTTTTTTTTTCATTGTTGTTATTTGTTTTTTGCTTTACAAGTTGACACATCTTTTCATATTTGCTTCTGCCCCACACACGTCCTTTGGAATATTGATTCTTCAGGAGTATTGGAATATTGACAGGCCAGTTGTGTCTCATGGTCACCAAGGTGAACGTGGCAAAAGCAGTAAGCGAGCCTAAGCACAATTCATATGAATAACACCCAAAAACAACAATAAGAACAGAAAAACCTGAAAAATGTATTTCATGTTACCTCTGTATACCTGTCTTGACAGGTGTAGTGTTCAATGACTTTCAGAAATGGCCAAAAGAGAAAATATCCTACATCAAATGAATATTTTTCTTTGAGTGTAAACTGTTTTCCTACCGTATCAGTGTCCTGCTAATGCTGCTGCTGCTTGGGGCAATCAGAAAAAGGCCCTCTGAGGAGCATGAGTGTTAGCCTCACGCCTCTCTATCCACACTTTATTCCTACACACACAGCAGGCTGAGACTGGCAGGAGACATCACAGCTTTTTGCTTTACTTCAATACAGAAGTTCTCTGCTTTTACGATTTCTTCTCCAACCAAGGGCAGGAGAAGGAATAGTGTTCGAGAGACAATTACCTGTCCAGAAATCCATGGATTTCTGTTTTAGGGAAACTAATTAACGTAGTGCAATGACAGAGAAGCAGAAAAACAGGTAAGAAAATGATCCATATGAAGTTATTCCTGTAGGAATATGCTTCGAAAGCAGCTGCCAGCACTCTCCCAGCCACTGAGGCAAGAGCAGTGGAAGCCCTCTGCAGCTCAGGATCCTATATCCACAGTGTTGTTACTTGGTACACACCTGGGTGCCGAGCGCTTGGATATCATGTTCAAATGTTGTGTGCATTCTCTGTAGTGTTTCCACTGTGTTTTGGTCTCTACCAAGCTCTTCTGGCAGTTTCTTGTGTTTGTCTTGAATGCGTCCTAAGATTTCCTTGGCATCGTGGTAAAATTTGTGCAGTTCATAAGAGGCTGCTAGAATTTGTGTTCTTGTGTCAATGAGCTCCAGGAGATCAGCCCAGGCCTCATTGAGACCGTCCTTCCATTCTGCAATCGTGGCAGCATCTGAATGTCCAGAGTTGATGAGCTCGTCGGCCATGTGGTTGACAGTATCAACCCGCTCCTGCCCAATGTTCCCAGTGTCTCGAGCAAATTCTCGGAATCGCTCCTGTAGCATCTGAAAAACAGAGAAACAGATTCATGCAAGGTTGTAGGTACAAAGTGATTTGAGCAAACCAGTCAAACCAGACACCCTTTTATATTAACCATCTATTTGTGTGCAGCATGCAAAACAAGGTCAGCCTGCAGCCACATCCCAAAAACTTACTGTTACGTGCTCGTAATCCTGTCCCAGCTCATGGGATCCTGCCACCACCTCCCTTTCAGCAATCCACTGCTCCAGGTCGTCCACCTCTCGGTTAAGCTGGAACAGCCGGTGTCTCTCGTCCAGCTTGCCCCTTCTCTCCTCAGCTAGATCCTTCAGGCCTGCATACAGCTTATCCACTTTGGACTGGCGCATGCTGATACGCTCACTGAAAAAAAGCCAAAGAGCACTGAGTCCTCACCATCTTTTACAAACAGCAAGAGTAAAAGAGAAAGATCTGTGAAGAATAAAAATCACTCTTGGGAATTGAACCCCCCGAAAGTCTGCCAGCTGTATGCAGAAATTTGGCTCAGACACCCTTGACCGACCCTCTGCTGTGTTGGCTGCGCTAGCTGGAAATCTCTTCTGCCATGTGGACACGTAAGCTTGCTGGCTGAAGAGAGTGAAGCTAGGAAGCAAGATCTCCGTTTGTTTGACCACAGATCACACCAGAGTCTTCTCGCATAACGACAGGCAGGACTTGAGCTGATGAGGCAAGGAACATTTCATTTTCATTTAAATTCTGATTCAAAGTTCAGAATCACTGATGGGCTTCTTACTCTCTAAAGCTCAGCATTTCCAAAAGTGATAAATGTTTCTGCTTGCCATAACTTTCCATTTATTTTGCCTGAGTCACATAGCCCTGTCAAGTTGCCTTCCCACCGCCATATAAAGATGATTCTGTCACTGTAGCACTTGGTCAGCTCAGCCAGGAAATCCACTCTCATCAGAAATTCTGACAACCACAAGGGAGTGCTTTTGAGTTAAATAACAGCCTTCCACCAGGGGCAGAGAGTATCTTTGCTAAGCTTGTTCTATCTTCTTATCTGCAAAGGTAGAGCAGTTAAACACATCAGCCTCATCGCCACAAAGCCAATGGAGAATTCTGTTTGCTCAGCTGCAGCTCTTAGAACAAAACATCTCTTCATCTTCTTGAATTCTCCACAGGGAAAGTCATTTGTGAAAGTTGAGATAAATTAACTGAAACCAAGATGTTACTACACTTATGTTTAAAGTACGAGACTCAAGTCTGATTCTTCTGAAATCTCAAAAGAGAAAAAGTAGATCTTGGGGAGCACTGCCCTAAGACAGAAGGACAAATAACTGTCACCCTATGGCCTGGATGTAAAGTTGGCTGAAAGAGTGAAGACGGATCCTTGTCTCTCAGGATTGCTGTCCCTCTGTACGGTTCAGCAGTGCTGGCAGGCCTGATGCTGCTAGCCCGTGTAAAGGGTACAACAGGCGTCACTGAAGGTGTGCAGCACCACCCACAAGTCAACAGCTGGACACACTGCCCTTGTTCAGGATAGGAAGTTGCACTCAGCATGCTGGTTCTCCTAAAAAGCAGTGTCTGACCGCATCAGGGTAGTCCAACATCCATCTCAAACTGAGTGAAACTCGACTCAGCTTCCCCTGTAGAGTCTCCTGAGTCATTTTCTCTTTACTGCAGTCTTTGTGTGTCAGAATGAGCCAACGAAGTGACTGAACTACTAAAAGAACTCGATACAATTAAAAACAGCATTTATTACCTTTCGGGATGATTATCTGCCACCAAAGTCCTGCTGGTCTTTGAAAGCTGGTGCACAGTCTCAGCATAGTCTTCTACAGCCTGTTCCAAAATCTGGTGTTTCTTCAACATGGATACTGCACTCTGTTCATCCTGTAATGGTGACAGAAAAGCACTGTCCAGTTTCCCCATTGCAGTGAAAGACTCCACATAACAAGTTCATCTTGTTGTGTGAGCAAAGAGCAGGAGCCAGAAAGATTTATAAAGAACTGCCCCAAACTTATGATGATTGCAAATTAACAGTTGAGTTCACAGTAATTTGTAGACCCAGAAAGTAAAAAAGTAAAAAAATAAGTAAAAAAGAGTGAATGCAACAACCCCTCTGGGACGCAGAACGAAATCACATCAGCTGTGGATTGAGCATGTTGAATTTCTTCTTCTATGATTTCTCTGTTTACACAACACTGCTGATTGTGCAGGGCTCAGAAAACTTGAATAGTTTTAGGTATGTTACCTGTCAGGCTTTCCAACTACAGCCTGGATAAAGACCAGAAATCCTAACTAGCTCATGACAAAGGATTCTCCACAGAGTGCTTGGAGACATTCTGATCAAAATTTCTTAGGAGTTGCAAAGAGAAAAGGACAACAAAAAAGCCCCAACTCTCAACGTTAATACTGTCAATAAGCCTTTTCATTGAAGTATTCTTTGTAATGAACTGTTGACATTAATAATCTTCTTCATTTGCATTGCTTAGATACAAAAAGGAAAACAAATCCTTGTTAACTGAAGACTGAACACCCATGAAATACGTCAGACAGATGCAAAGCTGTGTTTTCTTTTATCAAGTAAATTAGCACAGTGCATTTATGTCCCTGCAGCACTACTGGAAAACAGGAGTTCAACTAGTCTGGTATGGTCTGATGCTGTTTTAATGTCACTGCACTGGGAGTAAAGCCAGGCCAGCAGCTGATGACTAGTGGCATCCACTGCCTGCCCGTCAGGCCTGTGTCACAGACAGGTGCACCGTGCTTTTGCCAGTGACTCAGAGCTGCTAGAAAACTTGACTACCAAGACTGTGCTGCTAAATACGACCTTACAGCAAAGGAACGCACACAGCTGCCATTTACAGTCTGAGGCTGCTTCACAGACTCTACAGCAAGGCCTGTCCCCTGCACTACCTGAGATGTCATAACAGACAGGAGAGACAATCACTTGGGCTTTCAGAAGGGAAATACATTTGTTTATGTTACCATTACATTAACGAACTGAAATCAAACCAGTGTCGCCGTGGAGCTGCTCACCTTGGCTTTCTCCTCTGACATCATGTAGAGCTCCTGCTCACTCATCCAGGCCTCGGCCTCAGCAGCATCGAAGTAGTACTGCTGCGCCCGGTGGGACTCCTCCAGGCGCTTGTGGCGTTTCTCTGTCTCCTCGATGAGGAGGTTCCACAGCTGCTTCAAGTTTGCAAGTCTCGTCTGAATTGCTTCGGCGTTAGGGCTGCTGTCTGTGATAATGTTTTGACTCCTCTCAAAAATATCATCGATACGAGGCTGATGTCCTTGGATTTCTTTCTGAAGGGTCTACACATGAGAAAAGCAGACTTATGAGACACTGCACCCAACAAAAAAAGAAATGCTGGTCAGGGGTCTCAGCTCTAGAGGGACAGCGAAACACACGCCCTCAGCTCGTGTGGATGAACTGGGGCTCTGCCTCCCACGACTGTCCTGGAACATGCCACTCCCCACCGCAGTCACTCCACCACTGAAGCATCTCTAATTTTGCCCCAGGCCTTCCTTTCCTCAACTACTCAATGCTAAGGAGGAGGAACAGGGAGGGAGCTCTGACAGCACCTACTTACCTGATTTTTCTTTATCAGTAGCTGCACAGTCTGGAGGTTGTGTCCATGATCAGTAGACGTTGCTATAGGCATCCTCTCTCCAACCCACAACTGAAAGCAAGAGGAAAAGAGCACGTCTGATTTGAAGCAGCCCCGGTACAGCCAGAACAACTGGTGTGCACGAGGCACAAAAAGCAGCATCACTCTAACATGCTATCAAGAGACATGACTGAAAAGTGTCTTCTGAGCTCTGCAATAGGTGTGAGTTTTTCCTAGTGTCTGGGGAATGAGATTTCTTTTGTACTCACAATTTCATCTTCCACATCCCGGTTGAACTGGTGGATTTCTTTGGAGGCCAGCAGGTTTGCTTTTCTTTCATTCAAAGGTTCCAACAACTCCAAAAATTTCTTTTCTACAGTAAGGCGTTTTCCGTCTACTTCATCAGTACTCTTCCCTTCTTGACTTAGAGCCCGTGCCTGGCTTTGCAGCTCCTCTATCTCCTTCTTACGAACATCCATTTGGTTTTCTAGCATCTAAAATAGAAACGTGGCAAAAGGACTTCAAAAATGGGGTAAAAGCCATTTATACAACTAGGGTATGTCAATAGCTTCATAAGAAGGAAGAACAGATGCTGGTCAGTAAGGATTTATCACACTAATAATTATGGTAGCATTCATGTTGCAAAGAACAAGGTTTAAACACCGATTCGCTCCTTCACAGCTGCAGCCACCCGCCGATATCCCTGTTCTGCCTCTTTGTGCAAATGGCGAGTTTGGCCAACAGGGCACAGATAAATCACTCCTATCAGTCGTTCACAAGTTGTGCTGAACAACTTCAGAGCACAGCTAATTGCAGATGAGAGCTTCATTGTTCCCTGCTGTCCTTACTGTCTTTACTGCAAGGAACCAGGGAGCAACCAGCACTGGACACGTCCGGCAGGCAGCCGTGTTAGAGGGGGGCTTACTGGTGGCTGGAGGGCACCACAGGAGACAGAACAGAGATATTAACATGGGGAAGGAAGAAGTGCAAGGGAGAGACCGCATCAAGAAATTTATGGCCGCTTTGTTTCTGAATGTTTTTGCTTTTTCTTAAAGATTAATGGAGCAAGAAGAAGAAAGAAAAGAATGTCTTTTCTAAACTGAAAGGATCTCCCATCTGCTCCTCTGAGTGCAGAAGGATGCTCTCTGCCCACTCTGCAACCGGTGCTCTGTTTACCTGCTGCTTCTTCAACAGGATGTTGACACTGGTGAGATCTTTTCCGTAGTCGTCCGACTGAATTTGACTCTCCAAACCATTCAGCCACTTATCCAAATCAGCACAGCTCTGGGTAAAAAGCTCCGCCTTGTTCGCATCAAAGAGACGCTGAGCCTTGGTCTGGGTAGTGGATTCGAGCTCTTCCCACATCTGATGGAGACCTGTCAGCTTTTCTTTCACTACAGCTTCAGTCTCTGGTTTCTCTGCAATGAGCTGCATTCCCTCCTGCAAAGCAAAGAGCAAGCAAAATGGTACCTCCTCAGGAGCACTCACAGACTGGTAGTGAAATCAATCCAATTAGCAAGCACTCCGGATCCCTCATCTGCTGGCAACACCAACCACTCACTTTCTATCTCCAATTATCCAGTGACTCTTTCCAGAACAACGGCTCCCAATCCTTCTGTTGCCAGGAAGAGCTTCTTGGCAGTAGGAAGACCAAGCAGCACCTCCTTTCTCCTCCCTGCTACTCATGTTCCTTTGGAGGATTTGAAAATGCAGGCTGCCCTGCACACCTGTGCTGCAGCTGAACAAGCTGCCCACCTGCCTGCTGGGGGGCATCTGGAGATGCAGCGTAATGCTGGGAGGGGGAGCTCATGACACCAAACTGGAGCTGTGTGACTGCAGAGGGGGATGCCAATGGGTCACAGCAACTGCAAGTGTTTATGCTACTATCAGAAAAGCGCATTCTTCTTTGGAAAGCAGGACACGTGCACCTAGCAGCAGCAGAACACTCAGACTTGAAATACCTTTTTGTCTCTACAGAGATTGTATTAGCTTTGGAAATATTTTCTTTACTTCTAATTATACTTCCACCTCTGCACCTGGCTGCAGCTGACAATGGATACATTTCTGAGATGTGAACACTACTCACAGCCCAGAACACTTCAGCAGTGACCCTGGTAACATTAACACAGTGATCATCAGCTGTGACTCAGTACATAACGCTGGTACTTCGCTGCAATCTCATTCTGCAGAGGTAAAGAAAGAGGATGTACTAGCATCACTAAAAAAGTACATCCAGTACTAAGAGCAGCCTTTTAATTACACCATTGAAGGGTATTGCTATTTGCAGATCACAGAAAAGCCTCTAATGGGATACAGAGTGCCAAAGCAGGAAAGGAAATAAGCAATTACGCTAACTTACACTGAACAGAAACCTCACTGTCAGGGCTAAAGACAGTTTAATTTTCCCTCTTAGTTTTCCAAAGTTGAGCATGAGAAATTGGTGGGAAAAAAGTACAGCTCATCACAGCACATAAAAGCCTTCATAGTAACTTGGTGACACGGAGCCGTGAATCTATTAATTAATCACAAAACTGGCTGTACTTCACCTCTTGCATTAAGCCGGCATGTGGAAAGGCTGCCTGAAGGTCCCGAGAGAATGAAAACCAGCGTGGCAGCATGGGTGTCTAAATCCATCTATGTTCAGTTATTTCCCAGCAAGTACTTGTCCTTTACATCCAAACCACAACATCTGCCCCTTTTTCACTCTTTGGGTATGGAAAATGGGTTATGCCTTATTCCAGGTAAGAATGATTAGACAAAATTCAACTGGCAACTTAGCCATTAGGTCTTCTGTGAATGTGCCTTGGATAACGATACTTCAGACAGATGAGGAATAAAACGAGTTAGATGGAGGCAAAATGAGACAGTTATTCTACAGTAATGAGACCTCCTTCTGACTTGGCTGAACACGTGATTTGAGGACAACTTCTGGAGGGGAACAGATCTCCTCTTAGTGCATAACTATCTCCCACACAGACGAGCGCATTGTTTGGATGCTCTTTAGTTACCTTTTCGATCTTCTCCAGCCATTCTTTGTTGGATGCAAGTTCTGCCATAAATGCCTGATGCTTCAGCCACTTGCTGTGCAGGTTCCTTGCCTCATCATAGGACATATCCTGGGCTGTAAGCATCTTCTCGTTGATCCAGAGTGAGAGCTGAAAAGGAAAATACACAGGTGTTCATGACAACACTTGCAGCAGGAAATAATGCAAAGTATCAAAATGTGTCTGGATCAAGGATAAAGAGATCCACTACAGAAGAGCTGCATGAGATTCAGAGACTGTTTTTATTCAGGATTCAGTCACGGATCCACCTCTTTAACAATTGAATAACATCTATCTCTGAAATATAAACAGCCTGAAACTCAGATAGAAAGGAATTGACTCTGGCACGAGCAAAATTAAACACACAGGTCTCAGCCAGCTCAACAGGAAGAGAAGCAGGGACCTGTTCTTCTTGTTGGTCACAGTGTACTTCCATGCCGTTTTTCCTTCCCTTGTGACATGACTCCATGTGTTTGCCACTCGGGACGGGGACCTGAATGCCGTCACCGTGCGTGGATCCGTGCTGGTTTCCCCAGGACACAGCACAAGTGCACACTAATGGAGGGGCATGCAGAGGTCACCTTCCAGAATTAAACAGAGCCTAAGGTAAATCTTTCAGGGAAACACTGAATGAGGAGAAATTCTGCAGTTCCATTTGTACTAAAAGCCTTAAGAATAAAGAAGGTTTTGGACCATTAATGCTCCCCCCCCATTTGTAACTTTCCCCTACGGTCTTTACGTAGGTTACATAAACGCTTCAACGTGTTTATTTGTCCAGTTTCCAGCAAGGTTCTTCGTACTAAAGACATTCCTCTTCCCATTACATAAAACCCAAAACCGACTGTTCTGATTTTCTTCAAATACAAAGACACTGAGAACAATTCCCAGATCAACACTGGAGAAAAATCAATGCTTTAAAAATAGCTCATTTGCCAAGGGCAAACGGAACGTGAAAGTGATCGCAGCAGCCAACATCAGATCTCCTCCTAGAGTGAGTCTGACTGCTTTATCTGTTTCTTAGGTGTGGATGAAAAAAAAAAAAACATTCATAGGAATGTTTATAGAACCTGCAAAGAGATTCAATTTCTGCATATATAAAGTTGCCTGTCAAAGAGGAAAATGTCAAAACAAATGTAAGGTTTCTTCCCCGAATGCCACTTCTGCAATGCACGCCGTCTTGCCGAGGAAGCACCCTGACAAGAGGAGTAAGAGCACAGGCAAGCCTTGCCAATCCCCTGCTAAGGCCTCGGCACACAGGACAGCAGATCCCTTCCATTTCCGTTTCACAGGACTTGTCAAAATTGGCCCTTACAGGTACTGTTGAATTCCACAAAAAGGGAAAAATCAAAGCAATTAAAAAAAAAAAGCCAAAGAAACCCATCTGATTTTGCTTTCACGTCTGAACAGCAGAATGCTCGTGTTAATGCAGGTCTCTGTAGGCATCACGGGTGACGGGCACACCAGGCTGCTGTGCTACGTCACGAGCTCAGGCTGTGGGCAGGGCTGCTGGGCAGCCTGCAACGAGCGGCTTCGCTGCTGCCTTTCCAGGGAGAAGACAGTGCTAGGATCAGGACTGCAGTGCTCATCTTTCAGTGTCTGGATTCACTCAGCACTGCATCATATCTTGAGGACTGAGAAGTGCTTCCTAAGGACAGGCAGCACGGTGTGTGCGAAAGGACGGGGCAGCCCGAGGTGCACAGCCTGGATGAACCCTCAGCTCTGACTTCCACAATGCTGTCATATTCCTTCTGATAACACAAAGTGCAAATCACCTCAGGGGTGACTTAAAATCTGGTTTTTGAAACCACTGTGGTCACTGGAAGTCAGTATCTTCAGTGCAGAAGTAGATTTAAAAAAAAATACAACAACTTGCTAAAGCAGTGCCTCACATTTGGGCACTTATTCTGCAGGAAGCCATGAGCCAGTTGTTAACAGCAGCAGAACTAGCTCGTGGGTTTTGTCCCCTCTCCTGCCACCAACTGCAAGAGGGCTGCAACACTGCAGTGAACAGCAGGCAGGAGCTAAGAGAAGACAGAGCCCAGTCTGCTTGAGGAACAAGAGGAGGTGGAAGAGCACTGAGCGCTGCAGCCCTCGCAGCCAAGCGCCATCGCTCCGTGTCCCCAGGGCAGCGAGCCCAGACAGCTCTGGGCTCCATGCAGGCACTCACAGGAGCAGCAGCTTTCATCTCCTCCAAGGGGAGCTGTGGAAGGGCAGGGAGTCCAAGAAAACCAACTGGCAAAATGTATCAAACCCCCTCTTCTCTGAATTTCCTGTTGTCACTCTGTTTCATTCCCTCAGCCAATTTATTTAACGCATTCCTGTTTATGATTGTGAGAGAGAGAGAAAAAAAAGCAACACCCCAGGACTAGCCTGTCCCAGTGTATCTACTAAACACGAAAATGCGCTGCACTTTCCTTCACCTGTGACCCGGAGCAAAGATCATGATGGCTGGGCTGTTGCTCTGAGCACTCCCTGCCACCTCCCTGAGTGCCACCCACCCTGCTGGTCCCCTCGCTCAGGGCCAGAGGTGGCACAGGGAGGGGCAGGAGGCCACATCCAGCATGGAGGGCTGCTGATGGAGGCAGCTGCCTGGGGAAGGAGCGTGCTGCAGAGAGCACTGCCTCTGTGCTCACCCTGAGAGCCCTCCTGAACACAGCATGCAGGAAGGGTGAGGGATCACTGCCCAGTGAAACACAGACTGCTTCAAATCCGCTTGCTAACAGCACTCAGCTTCCTGGGCAGAGGTAATGGAAGAGCAAGGGGAGAGGCATTCCCTTGGCTCCGACCCCTCCTCCACGGGCAGTGCTGCTCCATTACGTGCTGGGGCAGCAAGGAGCTCTGCAGGGCACAGCCCCTCTGGCACAGCGCAGGAATCAGTGGGCACGTTGTTATCCCACCAGTGCAAAGCCTAAGTCCCATCGTGGCTGGGCTCTCAGAAAACAAGCGTGCCATTATCATCAGGGCTCACGGCCTCTCGGGAAGGACTGGAGAAATGTGTTATGTTTTGAAATTGTAAATTCTATCTCTGCAATGCTCAGTCGAGACACCCAGGCTTCAGTGGCTGGAGAGAAACAATCCAGAGAAAAGGCATTCAGGCAGCCAGACACTGGAGCTTTTATGTTTTCCTTTTTCTTTCAGTGACTCTGGGGAAAAACAGGTCCTAGGGAACACAACGACACTGACACAGAAGCTAGCAGAGCCCCAAGAGCCAGGGGGATTTTTGTACTAGAAATGTTAGAGAGGAAGGAAGAAGCTGTTGCTAATAACAGCAGCATTTTTGCTAATCTGTCATGTTTTTACTACCAAGGAAGGAACGTTTAAGCCAAGTTCATGGTTAGCTTACGCAATGCAGGAAGATGGACTGCATCTAGGCAACCAGGCAGTGCACAGCATTGGCCCAGCTTGTGAGCGTTGGTTTGTATGTTTGTATGTTTGATTTCTCGTCTGAAATCCCAGCTGGGGGCAGCTCCAGTCAGGCACACTGCAGCGGAGAGACCCCATCTCCCGTAGCTGGCTGAAACATGCAGCTATTGCAGTAACTCTTGACATTAAAAGCAGTTTTCTCACAACCTTTCTTTGCAGGCTCCAGGTGTGGACAGGCAGCTTTTAAGGCCTGCATAGTGCCAATCACCAGTGTGGCAGGAAACAACCTGACCATTGCTCCCTTAATTCCTCATGCTGGGAGCAAGGCTATTCCTAACCTTAAAACGTTGCCTTCAGCGTAAAGAGCCCAAGTAAGTCACTAGAAAATTCTGGAAGGATTTTTTTTTTTTTATCATAGTACTTAACAGTTTTAAGCACAAATAATCAAGTAAATCACACATTAAAAATTGCCCCAATTAAATCTGCTCCCCTCTTTTTCCTAAACTTCTGTTCTCCTGACTCCTGTTTTGTACAAATCCCTTGAAGAAGTCTCCTGTACCAGGCCAAATACAGACACACAGCTCTAGACAAAATCTGTAATTGAAGAGTGCAGTGCTAATCCCACCAGACTCTGCAGGATTAACTCAGCCACAGCAGAAAGTCTTCACTGCTTTTGACAACTTTCTCTGTTTCCAGCTTAGGGAATGAAGGGAAAAAATTCAGTTCAAACAACAAATGGATTAGTTTTTGCAGTTCTGGGTGTTTGGTTTTGTTGGTTTTGTTGCTGTGAATTGCTTACTCCACACTAGATACCACTGGACAATTTGATTGCAAAATATTGAGTACTCCAGCCCTCACAGCACATAGGGGGGTGAGGATGCTCCTCTGCAGGATGCAGCTTTTAGTGACAGAACCGAAAGGACATCATTTACCTCTTGACAATCCTGAAGAAACTTCTGAAGATCCCTGTTATCTTTCAGCCTCATCAGAAGTTCGCTGGCTGCTTCACGGTTCTTCCTGTGTCTGGACAAAAAATCACAGCAGAGAAGAAAACTTGAAATAGGCATTTCAGACAGAACTGGTTTGCTGGGTCCTGCTGCCTCTCTGGGACGCAGGCATTGCGTAAGGGCGCGGTGTCCCTCCGAGTGCCCCGGAGCTCTGACCCGTGTGGGTTAGTTAGTGGGCTTGCTTAAGTTCAGCACGCATTTGTTTTTGTGACCAGTTAAACACACAGGGAAAATTTTGAAACCAGCGGGGTTTCACAAGTGTTACGTACAGAATTTGGAGCATTAATTTCAAGACCACAGGAAAGTTCGGACTGTTTGCCAAGAAACATAAGAAAACCATCTTCAGAACGGCAGCAGTCAGGGCTCCCGCTGCGCAGCCCTTGCATGGTGCGCACTCGCTGCAGTGCTCCCCGTAACACAGCTCCCCAGCAGCTCTGCACCTCCTCCCTGTGACAAAAGCTGCCGTGGTGTATGCAACCTTCCAAAGGATGCACTGCACAAAGCTTACGTGACACACTTCTGCAAACAGAAGCATGATGCACCTTGGAATGTATTTCTCAGAGCGTTTAAGAATTACAGACGAAAAACAAAGGTCAGTGGAAAAGCCCTGTGTTTAACTTGTGTCTGGTTGCGCCTTAAGGACGAGCTGTGCTCATCCCAAGCACCCCAGGTCTTGGTGGGTCTCCAGACAGACACGGTGCCTGACGTGCCGGTCCCAAAGCATCGCTGGCCGTGCTTTAGACTGATCTTAATTTGCAGCGGTTACCCCTGTCACTGCACAGCTTTGATATTTATGAGGAGGTTTAGATGGAGGAGGCAGACTAAAGAAGATGGTTTTTATTTATTGCTCACTGAGTAAGATTTGTTCGTGCTCATTGTGCGTGGTCTCAAAATGCTGCTGCACTACGTAATAGAATACGATTAATCAAAGGAAAGAGAGTTGGAAATTATTTTATAGGGTGGCAATTTATGAGATGATCTCAGCACATAACAGTAATTGCTAAATAAATCCATGTTAGCAGAAATCTCCAGGGGCTCACAATATTCCTGAAGACTATAAATTCCATTGACAACAACCAGCTTAACGTACCACTTTACCTGATCTGCAAATCACCAGAGCGAGCTCTCTGGGAAGAAAATAGTGCCTTCAGAAACACAACGAGTACCTAGGGATAAGTTTAACGTCAAAGCAAAAGGGCTGTGGGCAGAGGAATAAGAGAAAACCCTCTAAAGGACTACAAATTTCTTCTCTGTTGTCTCAATACCTTCCTCTGAAGAACCCTGCAAGCAGCGTCTGCATAGCTGCAGGTATAGAAAAGGGAGTTACAGAGCAGATGGCAGGGAAGACATACGTCACCGTCAGAGCAAGAGGCTGGAGCCCAAGCTCAGGTAATCTTGATGTTTTGGCAGGTGTTATCTGGGAGAGCACACAGGAGAGGACACACAGATTGTGCCCTAGGAAAAACCTCTGCAATGGAGCTAACATCAGGGGGTTGGATCCAGCTCTTTCTTGGCTCATTTACGTAAGTGTGCAAACACAGTGCATTACCCAGGTGGCTAAAACGAAGCAAGGAATTGTTTGGGGGACTCTATCATGATGATTGAATACCATGATGATTGAATAGATTTAAGGGTGGGTTACATTCTAGACCCAAGTATTCTAGAGAGGACACAAGTTGTGAAACTAAAAGGAGAATTTTCATGACATTGATTTGAGCAAGGAACGAACAGACAAGTTCTTACGTTGAGAAACCTGGAGTTTAAAAAAGCTAACAAAAATGTTTCCCACAGAGTGCTGGAAATACTAACTTCATGGACTTTGAAGGGAAAGCATGCAGGGATAATGACGAAGTAGCTTTTTCTTTTTCTCTTCAGCATAACAAACATGATGTTCAGTGCTCGGGGCTATGCAGCTCCCAAAGGCTGTTTTGTTGTCCCAGGTGGCCTGCAGCAAGAGTGAAGGATGAGCGTTCTCTGAAGAACGGAGCTGGACTTGTAACCAGGTTTCGACTGGATATTTAAAGATGTGGTTGGAGTATTTTAAGGATGGACTCTGCTGTTAACAGGCAGGAATTCCTGTACTTCCATCACAGAATTTATGTTATTTTTTAATGGGAATAAATGGCCTTAAGAAGCCATTTAGTGTGTCCTCCCTGCCCAGACTGTCTATATCTAAACATCATTAATTCCTTGTCTACATTTCCCCAAACTGCTCTTTAAAAGCTCCAGTGACATACTTCAGAATTTTCTTATTTCAATGCACAACTATCCTTACCACGACAAAGCTTTTCCTGCCCTCTACCACCAGTATGTCACAAAGCCTTTTAGCAGAACAAACAGGCAGGCAGATTGAAGAACTGAACTTTTCAAAATACAGTTGTTTATCCTGATGCCAAAAGCAGCTGGCGGTAGGGAGGCTGCCTGGCCACCCTGCTTGCCTGGCTGCACCTGAGCCAGCTGGGCACGCTGGGGCTGCAGACAGCCTGGACTGCAGCTCTGCCAGTGGCCACGAGCACCGCAGCATCCCTGGAAGGTGGAGAAAGCTGGAAGCTTGATGTACGCTGTTCACGAACCAAGATTGTTCAGCTGCTGACTGCAGTTGTTCCTATTACAATCCTGTTCTTCTGAGAGGTGTGTACCATGGAAGGGCCAGGAACTCAGACCCTGCCACACTTAGGGTTATCAGTGACTGCTCTTAGTGACTTGCTAAAATGGTTTGTGGAAGAAAACGCCTCACTAGCACAGAAGGGTTTGCTCTTCAGATTCCAATTATTTAGAAGGACTGCTTGAGTTCTTCTGCTTGTTCAGGAAAATAATCACACATATTACTTGAATTATAGCAATGTCTACGTTTACACTAAACAGGGACTTCCTTCTGTATATACTAACGAGGCAACCTCAGATCCAAATGTCAAGGTAAGCTAGACTACTACATGGCAAAACAGAGGGTAGGAAACACAGGATGGGGGCATCTTCCTTCTCTGGCAACATTATGAAGAATCTAAAATGGGAAAACAAGGCATGAAGATACATCTGATTCAAATTACTCCAACAGCAGAGCACCACAATTTGCCATCATGTTCCCAGGCTGTCTCCCCAGAGGCCCCTGAGAAGGCTCTCAACGCTAACAACTGACAACATCTCTTGTGGTTTAACTGTGAACCTGTGGGTTTCAAAGCCTCTGCAGGAACAGTAAATCTTACACATAGCATCCATGTTGCTGCCTGCTAACAGTACTGAGATAAATGTAGGGCAGTTCTAACTTCTTCAGTTGTTCCAGCAAACAGCAGGCATTCTCCTTTCTGAATGGGAAAGGAGAAAAAAATATTTCAGTTCTCTGTTGAGTAAAGAGTTGCACAAATACAGAATTTGATAAAAACCAGAAGAGCTCCAAGTCTGACTTGGGTCAGACTTGCCACTGTCTTTTAAACTGAAACTCGTTTTTAGAATCAGAGAGGTTGTGATGCAGGCAATCGGACTAGGGCAGTCCCCTTAAACTCTTCCAAGAGAAAACGGAGGAGAAAATGCTTCCCAGCAGGAGAACAGAGACACAAGTCACCAAAGCAGGGACAGCTTCAGTGGGGAGACCAGCCAGGAGCCCTGCTCTTAGCATCCTTCTGGGCTCAGAAGTGCAAGGAGAAGGTCCTTCACTCTGAGACCCCTGCAGGCTCCTTGGCAACAGAGAAAGCTGCAGATGGGACCAGCTATAGCAGTCTCCTACCTGTGGGAGCAGCTGCAGTAGATAAAGCTGGGACCCAAAGGGGCTCAGAGCAAAACTGGACTGTGTGTGCCACAAGCGTGCTGATGGCTTGCTCCAACTCACCGTCTTGTGTTAGCTTTATTCAAACCAACCTTCTCCTTCTCTCCATTTCTCCACATCCCTATTCCCATTTATCTTTCCCTTTGTACTGCACTAAAGGATTGTGCTGAAGTCATATCTCCTACCAAACTGCTCCACCCGGCTTCTGCGACCTCTTCTCCTTCCTTGGCCTGATGCCTCCCATGCCTGTTGAGGTGGTAGGCCCTCACCCCAACATGGCATCTGCTCTACCAGTGGACAGTGGGTTCTCCTCTGGGTTAGCCTGCAAGCATGACTGTAAAAAAAACCCACATAAACAAAACAAAAAACTACAAAGAGCTCAGCATGGGAAGCATGGAGCCACTGCACATATTTGAGCTTGTTTGTTTTGGTCTTTTGTTACATATCCAAGTGGAGCTTGGTTGGGAGAGCAGTTTTTTGCAAAACCAAAGAGGCTTCCTTTGCTACCACTCCCACTACACCCAGCCCCGAGGCTTTGTTCTTGAGGCTTATCAGCCCTACAGACTCAAAGAGCAATCACACGGATTTCCTGGATAGCAATGCACCGGATGCTTTTTGCAGCACTCTGCATAAATAGCTTTGGAATTGAGGAAATGCGTTGAGAAAAAAAAAAAAAAGTGAATTTAAAAATTAATAATAATAAAAAAAAAAAAATATAGGAGTTGCCTGCCCTTCCAAGTGGCACCAGCACACGTGCTGCAGGGGCTGACCGGGGTGCCGCAGGGACACAGAAGAGGAGCTGTGCTGGGGCCAGGGTCACCAGAGCCCACAGCTGTGGGCAGCAGGAGCCCCTCTGCACAACATGCAGGACAGAAAGCTGAAGCGAGCTGTGTCAGATGGGGCTGCAAGAAGAGGCTGGCCATTTGCTGCTATATCCTTGGATGCTGTTTTTAAAAGTTTCAGAAGTTACAGAAAGAAGGCACCTAATTAGAAAGCCCAGATCAAGTCCTGCTTTCATGAGTGGGTGTGAAAAGCTAAAGTAGAGGGCATCCGAAGTCAGAGAGGGAAAAAAATGAAAATTAATTTTCTAACTTTCACCTTGGGTGAGCAGGGAGAGAGCTGAACGATTGTGTTGATCAGCAATACATTTAGAGCTGGCCCTGTAAGCAGCACCCAAGGATACCAGACTGCATTTCTGACACTGAATTAAACCTGACGTCCTTTAGGCCACAAGATGCTCCTACAGGAGGGTCACGTGAGGGCAGAACTTGTGGCACTGGAGAAGGCAGCAAACACCTTTTCCTTTTTCCTATCCTTCTCACTGGATGCTCCTTGAGAGGCACCTCTTTATAAGGGCTGTTCCCAGCTGAAGGGCGTTAACAGCTGGGGCAACTGAGCCGTGCAGTGTGTAGGACTGCTGGTGCTGGCAAAGTGTGCTATGCCACAACTGCACCCCCGTCACCCCGCCAGTGTACTGCTTCAAGATGGAGAACCAGTGGAGGAGCTGACTGGATGTGCTCGTTGTGTTCCAGTGCTGTACTGAAGGCAAACGTAAACGCTTCCTTTGTCTGACAGTCAAGTCTTCCAGAAAAGGAAAGAGTTATCTTCACATGATGAGACCTGGTTGTGCCTGAACTCAGGTTCTAAGCTGCTGGGGCTAGAAACCCTCTTTGGGGTCTGAACAAACTCGGATCCTAGACTGCTTCCATATCATCTCCTGTTCCTGGTCTTTGCAGGTTCTCTTTGAAATCAAAAGGGAGTCAGGCTGGTCAGAGAAAGAATGCAAATGTGAGCTGTCCTTGGGGTTAGGATGTCAGAGGGCTCACAAGTCCTCAGCAAGCTCTGGAACAGGAACATCCACCTTGGATAAAGCCTTGGGCCACAGCTAAAGTAGGTGCATAGACAGCATGGTGAAAGGATTACTAAAGCAGGGAAGGCACATTTTCTGCACTGCTTCAGTTCAGTTTCTCTTTGGTGATAAAGGTGTGTGGCCAGCTGAGCTCACAGGCTGTGGGAGGACGTGAGGCTGACAGAAGGGTGGTCAGTACCACCTGACATAGAAGTTCTGCAGGAGCTCACTGCTGTGTTCTGATAATCACGACTGAAAACCACCAGGAAAGACTCCGCTGTTATTACATAATGCAGACAGAACTCTAAATCATAGCCATCAAAACTGAACATTCAGTTCTCAAAGAAAATGAAGCTCTTAAAGATCTAAAAAGCTGAAGAGACAAAGCAAAAACCTTCTTATAGGATGAAAGATGCATTTGTACCAATGCTTTCTAATCTCATTTCAGAAGGGCCAGACAACTTGGAAAATACAATCAAAGCCAAGTGGGTGGGGCAGAATCAATGCCAATTACACTCTTGAAGAGCCATGTTCCTTCCTCAGGGGAAGGACAGGAATATATTATTATAACTGAATCAGCTAGGGATGGCAGATGAAACTTAGGGCTTGTAGAATCAGGTATAGCTACTGCTACAGCTTCCACTAGAATATGAAGTCTGATAATGCTCCAAGAACCATACAGCAACACTCCAATAGCCAAATTCTGGGCAGTGAGCTCATTCCCCAGTAAGTCTCTAGAAAACGGGAGAGGTTACGTTTAATTAAGACAGTCAAGCACATTTTTGAAACGTTACAGTTCCTATTTTTCCACAGGACGAAGACAACAGCTGGCAACAGACGTTTTCTAACATGTTACTTTGCCTCTGGATTCTGGTAAAATATCATCTTTCAGAGAACAGAAATAAAACATGACCCGCCACTTTCTGCCATCGTTCTGACCTTACCTGTCATCAATAGAGTCCACTTTCTCCTGGATTTTATCAGAGTTAATGTTCCCATCGCTAACCAGCCTCCTGCCAGTCTCTACGACTGCATTGATCTTTTCTTCGTTGGCATCCATTGTGGTCATGAAATCCTCCTGTTTTTTAATAGCAGCTTCTGCTCCTTCCAAGGTAGTGGGCATTTCAGTGTGTGCCAAAACATACTCCTGTGATTAGAATACAAATCAGAGAGACGAAAGGATTACACTCAGGCTATGTTGTACGCTCTGTCAGCAGATTCACCACACATGAAAAGAAAGGCCTCCCAAGAACAGTTAAAAGTCAAATACAAAGAGCAAATTGAACTGTAGTTATTACAAAAAAAAGTAATTTATCCTGTTTTTTAGCAGCTTGCAGTGCATGATGTCAGCTTGTGGAAATGAAGCAAAGTGAATCTCGACCACTTACCTGGTTATTAAGAAATGCTTCTGCTTGCTTGGTATCTCTGAGAAATAGCTGGTAGGCATGAGACTGGGAAAGGAGATTTTGCCTGTTCTCCCACATTTTGTGAAGCTCATTCCATCCCGTGTCCAAAGCTTGTAGGCGCTGCCGTAAGAACATGTACTGAGCGTCAGTTTGCCCTTGTGTCACCATCTCACCCATGTCCCTCATTTTCTGATAGTCTTCCTCATAATTGTTGATTTCGTTCTTAATGTTCTCGTGTTGAGTGAGCAGCTTCTCAGCCTCTGTCAGCGTGTTGGGCATGTCTTCGGAGGCGATTGCAGTCTGCGTTCTGGACAGCCACGACTGGAAGTCGTCGAGATCTCTCAGGAACTGCTGCAGTTTGCTTGCCTCTCCAAGGGACTCCTCCCGGTTCTTCAGGGTGGTCTTCATTTCTTCCCATACATCGTTGATTTCTGCGAGCCGTGAAAGGATAGCCTGCGCCTGGTCAGGATGCTCTGATTCCAGCTTTTCTGCCTCCTTTTGCAGGTCACTGAGCTTAGCTTCAATGGCTACCAGGTCCCGTTCCATGCCTGTCAGCTTCCTCTGCAGAGCCATCACTCCAGCGAGATCGTTACCCAGATCTTGTGTGGATTCAATCACTTTGGTCTTTTCCCTGATCCAAGACTTAGTCTCATTACATTCAAGGTGGTAATTCTGGATACTTAAGGCAGAGATCAGGGCATCCTTCTTCCTGTCTACCAGTTCTCTGAACTGGCTCCATCTGAAATTTGTGAGGAGAAAAAGGCAGATAAATTGAGATCCGTGTACGCTAAGGGAAAAGGGTATGGCAACAGTGCTGAGCGAGCAGTTACTCACATCAGCTTGTTAAGTCACGAAATAACCTGACTTACTCATGCTTTTTTCAGTCCTTTCCATATCATTAGTAGCTGTAGCAAAACAGCCATTAACCAAGCTATGGATTTGTTGGAATATGCTAAGTATCAGCAATACTGAGCTCTTACAAGTATGATTTTTCCTCAAGTGAAAAACTGCTTGTTACATCTGATTTTCACAATCACAGCGGACTGTGAAGCCAAAAAATGAATGAGTTTACAGGAAATATTATATTGGTTTCTTTTTTATCGTAACAGTCACCACAGTAAACTTCCAGCTCTCAAGTCAGGGTACTGATACACTCAGGACCTGGTTCAAGTGAATAACAGAACTCCATCTGTTAATCAAATATTTCGAAGACACAGCTCTCTTTCTTTTTGAAGCTTTATAGTTAAGGGCTTACCTTGAAGATTACTTGAGGTAATAACAACAGAATATATTAAAAAACACATACAAGAAACAGAAGTGACCGACCCCACTGCACTTTTTTCATCCAGTGTCACATTCTTCACGAGCATTAGGCCTTCACTCACCTTGTGTTGAGTTTATCTTGCTGTGCTTTGATCTCCTTCTCACTTGGATGGCCGCTGTGCATTAGCTGCCTTGCAATTTGGTTCACTACTGCAACACGGGAAGCCTGATTGTTCATTTCTGGCTCTAAGCTTTCAAATCTGGAGAAGAAAAAAAGATTACAAAGGCATTAGAGAGTCAAAGTCACGGGAAAGTTGATGAAGGTAGCTGGCACAAAAAAACTTCCGTCCAGTATTCCCAAAACTTCCTGGTAAAGCCGTTCTCACCTGTGTTGGATCACCTCCAGGTCCTCCAGCTTCTCTGGAATCTGCATATTATTCAGCCACTTCTCCTTTTCGTCAATCCAAAGTTCACAAGCATCTGCCTCGCTGAACATCTTATAAAGAGCAAGGGTATCCTGCAAGGCCTGTTTACGCAGCCGAGTCAGCTCAGCAACCTCTTTGTATCTCTCTTCTATTCCCGACAGCCTGCCTTGCACATCTGGAGACCCAGCGTGCTCCTGCGGTAGAGCCTTTGCCTGCTCGTGAAGCGAGTCGATGGTCGGCCGGTAGCTTGCGATCTCTTCAGCAACATCCTTGTGCTTCTTGACCAAGGACTGAGTGGAATATTCATCATGGCCGACATCATTGCTGGAGACAATTTTGAGGATGTCCAACATCCACGCATCAATATCATCAGCATCAGCCTGGAACTGGTGAAGGAGAGAGGCTTCCTCCAGACGTTTCTTCCTAATGGCAGACAACTGCTCCAAGTTAGCCCACTGCTCCCGGATATCCTTAATTCTCTCTTTGATTTTCTCAGACCCAAAATGCTCTTCCGCAATCATGTCTTCACCTTCTTTTATCGCCTGCTGAAAGTGGCCACTGCGACCACTCATTTCGTCTTCAAATGCCTTATGTTTACTCAAGAGACGGACGACACTGGTCAGGTCCTTCCCGTAGTCATCAGACGAAAGGATCTGCTCCTTCTCCCTGATCCAACCCTCTTCTTCAGCCATTTCCCAGAAGAATTTCCAGAGGCGCCGGGACTCCTCCAAGCGGGCCCGGCGCTCGGCTGCGAGCTGGCACAGCTCTTGGTAACAGAACTCCATGTGAGCGACGCGGTCCCTGATGACCTGCGGGTCACATGGCTTGTAACCTGTTCAGACAGAGAATGCTCGTTACAACATGGGCCCATTCATTTTCACCTCTACAGCTGGGGCATGCCTATAAGGTCTTAATTCCTGCTTGTTCCATCTGCAAAGTTTATGGGAAAGAATCCATAGTTAGTCTCCTGAACCAAAGTTAACTATCCAGACTTCACCTACAATAACACAGATCAGAAAACGTTGTTCTATGAATGAAGACCAAAACCTAAAAAAAAAAAAGGGGGTAAGATACTCATAACTGTTTTCAATGAAAGAAAATTCACTATGCCAGATTTATATTACAGCACAAAATAAATATTATCTACTCCAGCTAATGTCACTAATTCAATGGAGTCACTTTGAATTAGCATAAATTGGGGAAAATATCAGACTCAGTTTAATAACCTCTTAATCTTTGCATTACAAACACAAAGCAGCGAATTAATGGAGACTGCTACGAGGTTACAGCAGCTGCTGGTTAGGAGTGCAAAACACAATGCCACAACGAAGTCCTGAGCGAGTTACCTGGACAAATTAATCATTGACACAGTGGGTAAAGGAAAAAATGAAGCTGGATTCTCTGATTCCAGTGCTGAACTGAACCTTGTGTGCCCTGCAGAACTAATGAGGCTTACAGATAACCCCACATATAATTAAGTCTAAGGAGGACATGTTAGCTACTAGTTACCTTCTCCATCGGTGGCAAACTTCTGAGCAGATGCATTGACCCCTCTCACTCTCTCAGCCTGAATAGCAATGTCAGCTTCCACAAGAGCATGTTTCTGCAACAGGTCTTCAACTCCTAACAAGTGTTTGCCATAGTCTTGAGACAGCAGAAGCACCTGATCAAAATGTAAAAGTCCAGTAAGATGGGCTGAAGGCTGTAAGCTGTTTGTTTCTTAACGACTCCTTTGTGCCTTATTCTGTTCTGTTGGCACACTGATTCAAGACCAAAGTAATTCCAGGAACACAAGCAGAATTATTTCAGAATTCTAGAAACAAGACTGATGTGAATTTGAACTGATATTTTTCAAATAACTAGCAACCATGAAGAACTTGACCATGCCCTTTAACTCAGCTTTAAGTCTGGGATGATGAAAAGCTGAGTTAGCTCAGCAGGACCAATGCAAAGCACTCGGTCCAGGTACTGTGAGAGCTGCCACTGAGCATCTTTCTTTCCTGCAACAGCTTCCAAGTTCTGCTGACTGAAGGACAAGAGCAAAGTTACAGTTCTTGCCCTTCCTAGGTCCCAGCAGGATAGAGAGGAAGACATGTCATGCTTTTTAAAGCATAGTGGTGAAGAGGTGACTAGATTCCCGTGTAAGCAGTGCTGAAGACAGATCACCTAGTCCCTTCCCCCCAAATCTGCATCCTCAACCCCAGCACTCTAACCAAAGCCTTTGGCCATTATGAGAGAGGCATGAAGATGAAAAGTGGCTTTTTACAGGGGCAAGCTTGTTTCTTTTCCTTCTTGTTTTTAATCTTTATTTTTAAAAAATCATGATGATTTACAAGGTATAAGGAATTTGTTCACTGCTTATGAATGTGGGTCTTCTTCATTTGCCCATTAATCCAGAGGGGCAAAATGAGTCTTAAAAATTAAAAAAAAAAAAAAAAAAATGCTTCCCTCTCTATTTCTATTTCTAGAATACTTATTCTCTGTTCTCAAGTGGGTAACACCTACCTTCATCTCATCCATCCAGTCCATAATGTATAGCATTTCCTGGAAAATCTTTTGTAGGCCAAGATTCATTTCCAGCCGCTGTCTTCGTGCCCTGAGCAGCTCCAGGAGATACTCCCACAGGCGAATAACATTGTCCTTTCTTGCAGTGATGCGCTTAATGTCATGATAATTTTCAGTCTCCAGCTCCTTTGCAACTGCAACCACAGCCTGGACTCGTTCTTCATATGCTGCAATGTCTGTTTCAATGGCCTCATGCTTTTTCGTTGCAGCCTCTACTGCTGGAAGGTCAAAGCCAAAGTTATCCTGTAAAGACAGAGACATTTCTTCAGCAATGGCTGCTAAGGAGAAAAGCCCTACTGCTCAAACATCGATGTAATTTCTGAATGTGCAGAACACTCTTGCTAGCAAATGTGGCATCCCAAAATGCTCTGAAAACTCTTCTGATAAAAACAGAGACATAACCTTTGGGGAAAGGATCATGGTGGTCATCAGGATTAGCCTAGGGTTTTCTTGTGCTTTTTCTCTAGTAAATAAAAACAACAACTGGGCTAATTCCATTGAATTGACCTTACTATTCAGGTAAAGAAAATCTTGACTGTGGGTATTTATTTCCACGAGTCTCCTCACTATAGACTGATAGATTCCAAGAATTGGTATGCCAAATGCATCAAAGGTAGAAAAGTAATACATACACATATACACTCCATATACATTTACACGTACATACAATAAATATAAACATGCATAGATTCAGTAAAATAAGTGGCATAGGAGAGGAACCATTCTTTTTACAAGAACTGTGTCCTTTACATACTCAAGGGAATCATTTCAGACACACAAACAATTTCTGAAAGCAGCACCTGAGAAACTAGACGTTGATTTTCACTCAGCCAAGTTTCTCTCATAGCTGCCTTGCGATCAAATCTGCGTGCAAGTTGTTCCAGTTTCTCTTGTCTGATGAGCTCATTTCGCAGTGCCAGTTCTCTTTCATGTTCAGCTTTTTCCAGTCTTTCCCAGGCCTGAAGATGGTTAAAGAAAAAAGAAAAAGAAAGAAAAAACATGCATCTTCTAAACACAAACTCATACAATAAATCATGTCTACTTCACATGAAATCAGTGCTGAAGTCACTGCAGCCAAGTTTCACAGAACTGGCTGATTTATTTACATGCCAGTAAATCTGGTTTATATTGGCTGGCCTTACACCTTGTCTGCTAACGTAAGGGCATGACGTAAACTTTGGTCTCCATTCATTCATTTCTTTTCTGAGCAAGAGGTATGAGTCTTATTTATCTCCAATGCATTTTGAGTTCATTTGTTATTTGCCTCCAATGAAGCCTTATGCAAACCACCGGGCTTGAACATGTAAGAAAGCAATTCTTCCAAAATCTTTTGAGTGCTATTCCCAAACAAGAGATTCTGTCTTTCTCCTTTAGGAAATGACAATTAGAGATTTGTGGCCTCTCATCCCTAAAATCAATTTACAGCTGTTCTTTTTCACATCCACTTTGGAAAGGAAAACAAGTGCCGAATTTGGTTTCTTTTGCTGCATGCAAGCCCTTTTTTTTCCTCCAAAGAAGTTTTCCACATGCATGGCATTAATACTGTAAAAACAAAGTCTTAGAAGCATGTTGAAAGCCAGCTAATCACCTTTCAGATCTTCTTACAAACAACAAAATACCCACAATTAAACACAAACTACCCTAGATTCTTCTAAATCCTAACAGATGTGAAACTGTCTGAAACTCAAAGTATTTCAGGCATTCACAGGCACAGGCGCTTAATGGACTTCGGAGAGCTGTGCAGTTTGCTGCTCTCTAGGATGCAGGCTGAGGACACAGACACCCACAACAGCTGCTCTGGGAGTGCCAAACATGATCAAACACAAATGAGGAAAGCTCACAGTTTTAAGGTGTTTGTTATCCTTGAGAGAGTTCGTCAGCTCTGCTGCTGTTCTGTCAGCTGTACCAGCACAAAAAATAGCTGCATAAACCCCAAAAGGGATCCCAGAAGATGGGTCACGGCACTTCCTTTACTCTCCCATGCTGAGAGGGAGATGAGGGCCAGTGCTGCTCCCTGCCTGGAGCCAGGGAAGCCAAAGGCATTGCAAGGCCACCACAGCCCCGAACAACACAGGGTGCCTGCTGCTGTGCTCGGCTCTGCTGAGACTCCCACTGCCTCCTACTTGCAGGGAGCTCTGCTGGGACAAATCTCATCAAAATTAAGCAGGGAGGGATGCAACACCTAGATATCGTTGCTACTTTCTGCTGATTAACAACAGCCAGGACCCTCGAGGAGCAAGGGCTACTAGATCCGTAACTGACTGCTCAGAACTACGGAGCATTTTTCACCATGCAGAAGAGCTTAGAGATACTGAAGCCACTCAGTTCAGATCAGTGAGTCCGAGATAAGGGAGAAGACTGCCCCACCTCTCCTATCCCTTATGGTCCCCCACATTGAGGCTGGAGACAGCAGGTGCTATATCTTCCTACTGTCCCAGTTCGCTGAGACAGAGACTGAAAGGAAACAAAATCCTGAGTCGCACAGGAGGGGCGGGCTCAGTTTACCTTGTTAATGTCAGAGATGAGTTTGCCCTCCCTTGGCATGTATACTTTCTGATTGTTGGCTCTCATTTTGCTCTGGATGGTAAAAAGCAGCACTTCCAGGTTTCCTTTTTCTGTAAACCTAAACAAAATTTTCCAAAAGAACAGAGTTACAATAAAGCTTTCATTGCTACTAAGGTATTATAAAGCACTTCCTTAAAATATTGACATTATGAATGGAGTACTCAGATCTTGTGCATCTTGCATGAAAGCTGGAAGCAGCAGAAATGCCCCACAGCTCCTGCAACCAGCTGGGTCAAGCAGAAACAAGCAAACAAACTCCTTCACAGAAGTCAGTTGTCAGTCTGTTTAGATTTAAACCCGTTGGGGGGCAGAAGACTTCAATTTTTTTGTTCTATTACATGTGTTGTCCTAGTTTATCAACCCAAGAAATTGAAGCTTTTTTTAAAGCCCACTGCAGTCGATAAACTCTTCCCACTGTTTTCCCTGAGTTGTATGCCTGGGAAACAAACAAACTGCACAGGCACTAGGGAATAGATTGCAATCTAGAGGATGTCTGGATACTCTGTAATGTTTTCAATTGTAATTATTAGCCATTAGAATTTGTATTAGAGAAAAATAACGAACAGATGTGATAACATAATGCTAAAAGAAACTTTCCAGAAATAAATTGCATGGCTTTGGTTATATCAGTTTTAGCAAGCACAGCTATGTTTTATGAAGCCAGACACACTTCCTCTTGACTTTGGACAAGCACTAGGAGTCTTTTAGTGGCTGTGTCTTGGTGTCATACGCCGCTAGCAAGCACGACTGCTGATACTGTTGTACCAATATGGTATGTCATCACTGCTTGTGTTACAAAGCAGGCATCTCAGTGAAGTGACAGCTTCCAGCACTGCGAGATCCTGCAAACAGCACGCTTGCTTTTAGTTATTATTATTGCTGTTGTTATTCCTATGTGCGTATCAAATAGCATACAGCAAACAGAATCTAAGCAATAATGGTCAGCGCCAGTTAGAAATGTGATATCTGGTTCTGCTCAGAAAAATAAATTCTTAGGCCGAGATTAAAATTACTTGGATGTTTTTTTTAAAAAAATCAATGACTGACATTGAACAAAAGCACTTTTTTTAAGCTAAGACTGAAATTACTTGGGTGGTTTCTCTACTGTGCGGTAAGTGTTGAACGCCTGCAGCTGCTGCTGCACTCCAACCAGAGAGTTGGCAAATTTGCGGTTGTTGAGGATGATAATGGTTTGCTCAATCCACTCCAGAAGGTCAGAAGCCAGTGATTCATATTTTTCAATCATTTTCTCTGTTTCAATGGCATTGTCAAGCACCTGCAACAAGCAGCACAAAATAAGATGAACAACAAGGGCAGTGCTCTTCAGAGTCATCTAAATGCAACAAGCTACATGAAAGAAACGACACTGGGTTAGAATCAGACCACTCACCCCTGAGCACCACAGGGCTGTGCTCCCTGAGGAACAAGGGCTTTGCATTTTTCAGCACTGAATTCCCATGATCCCAAGGTAATAGAGGGGCAGAGCAGAGGCTTACAAAAGGATTCACATCCAGTCTGCCAGCTGTAAGGATGGGGGCAGCTTTGCCAAAGGGCAGAGAATGACAGCACATTTTTTAAATGAGGGACTTTTCTGGGCTTCAGAAGAGACAGAAGACCCAGAGGGAGAGGAGCAGGTAATGGGAAAGGAAAAGCAGCAGTGATGCAAAATTAACAAGCAAAAATAAAACACCAGCCACATGTTTTCTAATAGGAGGCAGTTGGAAATTAACTACTCCTCATGGTCATGTGGGAATATTTAACATTCAAAAGGCATTTCAGAAGCAAAACTGAAAACTCCCATACAGTGGACTCTTTTAGGATTAACACTCAAGAGGCAAAAAAGAATCAGAAAGATTAAAACTGCTTTGCAATAATGTATAACTTGAACTTGCAAACCTTTCCAATGCGTTTTCCTTCAACAGCTAATGCTTTCATTTTGGAGAAGTAGTGGTAATAGGTCACCACATAGGTGATGATTGACTTTTCATCAGGATGATCAACACTGATATCTGCAAAGCAAACAAGAGTTGTCTTAGCACAGCGAGGGTGCGTGGGTTAAAACAACAAAGCGAACCATCTAACAAGGACAGGTTCAAGAGTCAGGGAGAGGGGTGCAGTGGTGGTTCAGCTCCTAAGATTTATGTCCAAATCAGAAATAAATTCAGCAGCTTTGGACTGGTTCTGGATTACGCGGTGCTGTGCAGTACTGAATTCTGACACTAAGAAGTATTCCTTTACCCATCTCAGTGCAGACCATGGTTAAAGCATGGGGCTGGGGACCTTTGGGCCTTAGCATCTGCTTCCCAATTTTGCCACAGGCTGCATGGCTGAATAACTTCTCTAGGGTCTGTGCAAGCTGACAGACCTACTGCTAATTGAGAACTCCAATGCTATATCAGTATTTGGAGAGGGAAATCCATAACTAATTGCATGTCTGTCCAGGCAAATCTTCTGAGATATGCAGATGGAAAACAAATCATTTCCTTTCCTGCAGCAATTCTGAGGCACTGCAAAACAAGCAAGAAGAAACTTGCCCAAACAAATAGGCTTCTATTTATTTGCCCTGTGACAAGAAAGTTTTTTGTCCCAGCATTGTAAGCACTCCTTTCTACACACGAGTGCACAACCTGGTGAGAGCATGGGCCAACTCTCACTACCAGTCTGGAAGAAACGGAGATTTAAATCGTTATTAGTCATCTTCTGGCTCAGAATAAGAAACAAAAAGCATTTCTCAGAGCAAACCAGAAGGATGCCTCTAACTGGAACCATGTTATATGTATATGGCCAGTCCAGTGATCCTGTCAAAATAAAAATTCAGAATGAAGGGCTGTTTAGCTTCCACTGCTCAGTCCTCTGCAGGAGACATCTTGCATTCTCTCCTTCCCTCTCTGGCTGTATCACAGAGTGAGTCAGCAGCATCTAAGCTGCTCTTTAAGGCAAAAAGCTACCAGAAAACAGCATCCTCCAACAAGGAAGAGGAGGAGAAAAGAGCCCACGAAGAGCTGCAAAGTGTTAAAACTGCAGGAATTCTTACCCTCGGGGTCCAGAAGCTTAGTAAGACCAAGGTGTTGCTCTGCAAGGTTAAAAGCATTCTGCAGATTGTAGTGTGCATTTGATTTCTTCAGCTTGTCAAAATCAATCAGATCAGGCCTAGACAGGATGAAAAATTCTTTAGATTTGCCAAAGCACAGCGTAGCCACCCTCAAACAAAATAAAATGTGCAGTCCTCAGAAAATCTGGCCTCTCCTGCTGTCAAGGTTTCGCTTGCCCAGAGCCCCTGCACACTGCAGTGTGAGCATTAAAGGAACAAAGTGATGCCTGGCGCTTGGCATGGCAGCAGAACCTAGCCCATGGCAGAAAACAAGGATTCTTGTCTCTCCAGGCTGCTGCTGTGCTCCACTCTCCAGGCCCCTGAATTCAGAACTCATAACTGGCTATGCGGTAAGGTAGAAAACTTCTACCTCCAAGGTGGCCGGTCACAGAACCAAACAATTTGTTCTCTTGAAAACAAATGCAGCTTGTGATGCAAGAAGCTGCTGCCCAGATGAGCTCACAGCAACCACAGGGGCGAAAGGCAACTTGCTGTAAAACTCTCAAGCAATTCTTCAGCTTCCTCCCCTCCACAGATTTTAAAATCAAGCTGCATGGTAACTTCAAAACATGGTGCACACTTCAACAGTCCAAACTTTCACAGTCCATAAGGATGTTTGCACACACATACCTGTGCTTGTGTATGAGTGCATTGAAAGCCATTCCGTCCCTCCAGCTTGTCGTGAAGTTGTGAATGTTGACATTGGGGTAACTGCCAGAACAAGAAGCAAAAAGAGCATAGTCAGTGCAGCACCTCCACTGCAGCTCTGTCCATTCTGTCAGTAAGGGCTGTTTGCAAGACTGACGTTGTAAACCCAGTGGTGGGACATTCCTTCCCATGATGGACAACCTACCACCACGATTGTTTTCTAATCAAAGAGACACTAGAAGTAAGAGCATCGTGTTTACTCTTGTAAACCCAGCAGAACTGATCTGCATTCCTAAAAATAAAAGCTCTAAATGCCCTCTGAAGAAATCACTTGAAGCCACTACAGCTTGCTGTCTAACCTGCAGGCTTTGAGCTTTCAAATCCTCACAAGTCTAAAGCCTGATCCTGATTCAGCTGCTGGTAAAAAAACTATTTTCAGGTACCTGAAATATCAAGTCCAAGAAAAAATCACAAACAGTTGGAGGAACAGAGAGGAGGAAAACCTTTCCTGAGGATGCAGATGCCACAAGAGCAGCAGTACATTAAGCTTTTGTTGAAATTGCCTGCTGTGCCAGGGCATCTACAAGGACTGACCCTATTCACCACCTGACTTCTAAGCAAAGCACATGTGATAGACATCTTCGTGCCCCAGGGGTACACAGATGCAAAATTAATTTCTTTGGTGATCTCAGCATATTTGTCTCTGCAAATTTCAGGCTGTTCAAAAACCACCTTCCTAAGAGTTCTTGGGAGCAGATGAAATATATCACTACAATAACGCTGAAGTGCCCCAGCTCATCACAGGGGCATTCAGTGTTTCATGGGGTAAACATACAGAGCAGCAATGAGTATCTTATTATGCAACAAAGTTTGTGTTAGGGAAATATTCTGGAAATATTTCCATTTGTGAAAAACTCTCTCAAGAGGAAAAGTCAAAATGATAATCACAGATATTCAATTTCACACTACAAATCCACGTGGCCAAACCATACACTCAAAGAGCATGAAAACAGAAGCAACCCTATCACCGGTTTTATTTTCCTTGCAGCTCTCAAAATTCTGTGGCACTAATTCTGTTTCCCCCAGCTTCTAGCTCACAGTCAAGGACTCAGCCAAGACAAGAGACCAACCTCCACCTTTGCTGACACCCACCGAGCTGGGTGGCTCCCACTGCATTACGCTACATGTGAACAGAAAACACGTTATTCCTGGAGGGCAAAAACACTTTTGGAAGGCCAGAATACGTGTTTCAGCACTCTTGAGAACTGAAATGCACATCTGTAGCTTAAGTCATTAAACAAGAATTACTTTTATTTTTTGAGCTTTGAAATTTATTTATTTTTTAAAATAAGGTCTTAAGAGACAACAGAATTAAGAGCAGCTTTTTATCCTGGTCAATCAATGCACACAGATACAGACAGAATATAGCCTATCAGCAGCAGCCTGCTCACACTGTAATCAAAAGGGAAAGTTTGACTGTAATTCCATGCAACAGCTCTGTTCCTTCTAGATTCTTCCCCGACTACATGTGAAGAGCTGGAGACCCAGGACATGTTAAATTCACTTTTGCTCTGATAGCAAAAACCCAGCATACAAGCAAAGGGTGCATCATTCTGTACAACCAGGGACTTCACTACTGCATCAGCTAAGGGAACTGCAGATTGGAGCAAAGCTGTAAGTGTTTTAAAAAATTGCCTACCTCTATGTCACTGTACATGCCAAGAGGGAAAACTGATGGCAAATACCTTTACACCATTATTTCTTCAAAGTAGGGGTGGATGAGAGTCAGCAAATGCTATATATTCGTGTTTATCACATAGAATTAATGCAATAAAGAATTTTCTGACTTATAAACATCAATTCACTTCTCTTGTTCAAATCCACTTAAGGAGATAGATGTATTTACCCATGTAAAATGATTTCATTAAAAACTCAAAGTGTTGTAGGAGCTTTAGAGATAATCACTCAATCCACACTCACCCAGCTGTCTTCATCTGGCACCACAAAAGCAAGGCATCCTTAGCAGATTTCTTCTCCTTGTTGTCCTCAGTTTCAACACTGATATCTTGGATCTGAAATGAACAAAGAAGTGTTATGCTTTTCTTTGAGAAAATACATTTTTTGCCTCTTTTTCTTGAAAAGATGAAAGTAATTGTATCATAACTTAAGTAACAAAGGAGATCTATGATGACTCAAAGAGCAGGTTAGAAGCACATGGAGGCCTTCCCTTATTTAAAAGTATTCATGCCAAGAGAAATCTTTATCTGCCCTTATTTTACCGGAGAATTACTCTTTTTTTAGTCTATAGTTTGAACTTCACCAGAGAACACTCCCAATTGCCAAGGCAAACCCTGTTCTACATGGCACTGGGGTTTCACCCTGCAAGACAAAACTGGAGTACTGCCATCGAGGGCTGCAAGCTTCTTAGAAGGGATAGGCAGGGCAGGAAGGGGGGGAAGTTGCCCTCCATGTTAAGAAGTGGACACAACACTAAAAGCTGCCTCTAAGAAACAGCCACGTTCAGGCTGAGAGCTTGTGGGTAAAAATTAGGGCCTGTGCCAGTAAAGGACAGCTGGTGGTCAGGCTCCACTACAGGGTGCCTGATCAGGGGAGCCTGTGGGTGAGGTCTCCTGTCTTCAACTGCAAGAGGTGTCATGCTCACAGGCTCTCATCCTGATAGGGATTTCAACCACCCAGATTCTTTGTTGGGAAAGCAACATGTCCAGCTGCAAGAACTCCAGGAGACTCCTGGAGTTGCTCAGGATAACTTCCTGGTCCAGGTGGTGGCGGAGCCAATGAGGAGAGGCTGTGCTGCTGGACTTTGTTCTTAAAAAGAATGGCTGGTTGGAGATGTGAAGGCTGGGGGCAGCCTTGGCTGCAGTGACCATGAGATAGTGGGGTTCAGGATCTTGTGTGGAAGAAACAGGACAATAAGTAGCATTGCAACCCTGGACTTCAGGGGAGCCAACATTGACCTCTTTGGGGATCTCCTTGGATGTACCCCATGGGTTACAGCACTGAAAGGTAAAGGGGCCCAAGAGAGTTGGTTTACTTTCAAGCACCACTTCCTCCAAGCTCAAGATCATTGCATTCCTAAGAGTAAAAAATCAGACAAAGGTGGCAGGAGATCTGCATGAATGAGCAAGGAGCTCATGGAAAAACACAAATGGAAGAAGAATGCTTACAGAACGTGGAAAAAGGGTCTGGCCACTTGGAAGGAATATAGGAACAGTGTTTGCCTTTAGCAGCATAGCAACTATATATTCCAGATGGCAAGTGGTGACCCAGTATTTTTAAAAGAGAAACAAAAGGCAAACTTTTCTTTATTATTGTATGTGGACAAATATTTCTGATCTTACGTCTGCAATTCACTGCTTCTTAAAAAAAAGTACCATAGCTTCTGTGAAGTTCCACCCCTGTTGCTGAAAGTTAGGTAGACATCTTCATATTTGGAAAACACTGAGAAACCTTAAAATTAAGAGGTAATATTAATTATAGGTTTCCTCAAAAAGACTTTCCAGTCTTTTCTAACAGAAGACAAAGACCAAAATGCGACTTGCTGGAAAACAAGAAATCGCTGTCTTCATCCGAGACACTAAAACAATTCCTGTGGGCACCCTTAATCTGCTTTGTACAGACTCAGATGGGTTAATGACAATCACCATAAGAGGTGAACAACAGCTGAGAGCAGCATTTCCTCCTAGTAATATATATCTGCATATATCTGTGACTGGAATTTCCTATTTATTAGTAATTAAAAAATAAAAACATAAAACCCTCCACACAGGAAACTTGAGCCCTAATTCCCACTGACTGCCACTACGGATCAGCAGCACTTTGAAGTTACCCTCTCGCCCCTAGCTCTGGAGCATCTCCTGCCAGATCCCAAGTACCCTTCTCTCCCATCACGTTGGAGGGCTTAGGAATGCTCCAATTTTAAAAAGCACAAAAAAATAGATTACAAACAAGGATGGAAAACTCAAAGGTGTATAGGTATGCGTGCATGTATACAGCCTCACCTGGAATCTCAGGATGATAGTCCAAATAAGGCCAAGGGTCAGCCTGTGATTCCCATCCACAATATCATGAGATCCCATGTTTTCCAGGTGCACTCGTTGCTCTTTCAGGAACTGCAGGGCTTTATCAACATTCTCCAGGCAATGGATGCGCATCCTTCCCTTAGTTGGTTTGGGCTAGAAGGTACACAGGAGGAAAAAAACGTATATTATTGTAAATGGAGGAAAAAAGTGCTTGGTAACTCTTCCGTTCAGGCAGGAGAGTCACCCATGTTGCCCACCACCAGCCAGCAATACTGCATGGTTTTTTTGTTTTGCAAATCCAACAGCCTCTTTGCATCTCACTGCACATTCACAGGAGGATAATGGCAGCACATGTCAAACCTGTGGTGGGAATGCTAACGTCCCACACCTCTGCCACACACACTAGACAGCCAATTTCATTTGCCTTTTGAAATGTTCTCCTTGCTTACTTCCTCCATTTTTTCCACCTAGGCAATTCACTCACTATCAGGAAGATTTTTTTTTTTTTTTTTAAGTTCTTGCCACACCTAATACATTTTGCTAAGATGCTGTTTTCTCCAGTACAAGTTCTTCCACACCAATAAGATGGATCTACAAAGATAAATATATGAAACTAACTGATAACTGACAGGTCCGAAAAGGCAGCTCCTTCTGGGGGGGGCTGCCACACCAAGGTAACATGATTTTGTGAAGGCGCAGTGCAAATGAAATAGCCACAAGTGTGTTAGCAGCATGCAGAAGTCAGTTGTAAAGTGAAGAAAATTAAAGCGACTTTTGTAAAACTGAAGAAAATTAAAGCAATTTTTGTAAAACTGAAGAAAATTAAAGCAATTTTTGTAAAACTCAAGAAAATCAAAGCAACTTTGTTCTACAGATGAGGGTTACTGCTGAACAGCTCGCCCCGTGCTCCCTGAGAAGTCACC
This sequence comes from Penelope pileata, assembly GCA_013396635.1. Taxonomy (NCBI): domain Eukaryota; kingdom Metazoa; phylum Chordata; class Aves; order Galliformes; family Cracidae; genus Penelope; species Penelope pileata. The sequence continues at coordinate 65,213 of WBMW01002901.1, forward strand.
AAAGGTAACCAGCCAAGCTACCAACTGACAGGATGTCTTTGTTTCCTGCAGTGAATGCGGCTAACTGGCCGTGGAAATAGTTCATGCAAAATCCTCCTCTCAGTCTGCACTCGAGGGGAAGAGCTTCAGCCAGCGCCATATTATGTTCCCTAGAAACAGCAGCCTGAATAGTAGCGTGTCACAAAGATGAAATGCTCGCTAGCAAGACGCTGCTCTGGACACGTAAACTCCAGAGGTCATTGGCTTCCCTCGGCCCTCACGGTTAGCACCGATCTCCTCTGGGGGTCGGTGAACAGAGCAGGGCAAGTCTGCTCCCAGCTCAGGGAAGGGAGCGTTTCCGGGAACACAACACTGCTTCTGGGTACAAGAGTCCCTCAGAGGCGGCTCCCACCTGGGACAATGCTGGGCCCACCCATCTGCTGGCACCACCACACCAGGTTTAACCAACTCTTGCAGCACAGCTGGAAAGAGGGGGCTGAGGGAGCAGCGGGAGCTCTGACCACAGGGAAGCGAAGCTGTGCCCAGCAGCAGCTCGGCCCGCGCTGTCCTTGCTGCCGCACCGGTGTGCCCCACACCAGCCGCTGCGACTCACGCTCAATGCTAACGACATGGAGCTTAACAAGAGCAAGTGCCAGATCCTGCACCTGGGATGAGGCAACCTTGGCTGTACATAGAGACTGGGGGACGAGAGGCTGGAGAGCAGCCCTGTGGAAAGGGAAAGGGGGGTTCTGGCTGATGGCAAGTTAAATCTGAGCCAGCAGCGTGCCCCAGAGCCAGAAGGGCCAACCATGCCCTGGGGTGCCCCAGGCCCAGCGCTGCTGGGTGAGGGCAGGGATCGTCCCTGCTGCTCTGCTCGGTGCGGCCTCGCCTCCAGCACTGGGTGCAGGTCGGGTGCCACAGTGTAAGAAGGACACAGAGTGTCCAAAGGAGGGCCACGAAGATGGTCTGGAGGGCAAGAGGGGTGAGGTGTGGCTGAGGTCCCTTGGTTTGCTCAGCCCAGAGCAGAGGGGGCTGAGGAGAGGCCTCATGGCGGCTGCAGCTCCTCGCAGGGAGCAGAGGGCAGTGCTGAGCTCTGCTCTGGGGACAGCGACAGGGCCTCAGGGAATGGCATGGAGCTGTCAGGGGAAGGTCAGGTGGGGGTGAGGAAAGGCTCTGCCCCGAGGGGGGGGCATGGCACTGCTGCCCAGGGCAGGGGCACGGCCCCAGTGCCGGAGCTCAGGGAGCGCTGGGACACCGCTCTCAGCCATTGGGTTTGGAGGTGCTGCATGGAGCCAGGTGTTGGTCTCAACGGTCCCTGTGGGTCCCCTCCAACTCGGGATATCCTGTGATCCTATGATTCACTTCCACAAGGACATTCGCACAACACAAGGACGATCATGACCATGTCAATTTCCAAGCCATGGCAGACCTGACTGTGCCCCCTCACTCAGCAGAGCCCTTCTCATTTAGCTAAGCTGGAACTGCACTACGCTCTAATGCCTCAAGTTATTCAGCTGAAAAGGAGGTTAAAATGCTGCTCTCAGAAGCTCCAGCACTGAGGTGACCGAGCTAACACCATTCACTAGAGATGCTTTATTTGGATCCTGGGACTGCTGGCTCCTGCCCACACTCTATGACAGCAGACTCCACATGAAGAATCAAGACACAGAACCCGTAAGGGATCAGCAGTATTTTCTCCCCACAAACACAGTGACTTCACGCAAGGCAGTGGAGCACACAATAAATCTGAACAAAGAAATCTGACCACTGAACACAGAGCATGGGTAGGAGACAGAAGGTTGCATCTTCCTGAATGGCAGCACAGGCAGCTCACAGTTTTTACCTACTGCTCTGCAACAAAAAAGAGGAAAAGCTGTCTGAGCCCTGCTTGTGCAAGGTGCAGTTGTACTTGCTGCACTCTTCTGCACAGCCTCAGCATGAAATATGCACGAGATGTAACCTTCTCCCTTACTGGGCAAACACTGACCCAGAAAATTAAGCAGAGGGAGGAAGGCACACTGAATGCACTGCTATATACATCTATTTAGATCTATTTACCTGAATGCAGGGTCTTCACACGTGTGTTATAATGAAAATTTGGTTTAGTTCAAAAAATCCGTCCTTCTCCAAGGGAAAATGGGACAACTCACTGCAGAGAATCGGCTTAAGCAGTTTGACCTTTAGGCATCCAAGAATTGTAATTTCCAAATCCTTTATCTAGTTATTGAAAAAACTGAGCTAAATGCTCAATTTTGCGCTGAAAACAATTCTCAGCTTTATTTTTCTGTTTGGAAGAAGCTATGAACAGTGTGTGCAAACAAAATTACAATCATCTTTTCATACTGGCTGGATTCTTTGCCGCTTTGCTCAGTGAGACTATTACATGCCATCATTTTGCTTCCAAACACCAGGCTGTACAGAGGACCCCGTGTAGTAAGATCTGGCCTGAACACTAGGACTGAGGATCAAGTTGAGCAAAGATGGGAAAATGTAAATGTTGCTCTTATTGTATGCTCTCATTTTGAGGTTCTCCAGTGTACCTTCAAGGAGTCTGGGTTTTCACCATCAAAAATCCCAACAGCTTTCAAAAGATACGTGGTTTGATCAAACATGGCTGGAGGTCCTACAAAGGGCAAAGAGCAGCCCTGCTTCCCTCATCCATACCCTTAATACCAGGCTGTTCCACAGGCTCCAGCATCCTGGATTCAAATGTGAGCATAAAATTGGTGTTCTAGTACATCAGTAAACATCACATTAAAATAACAATCTACACTAGCTTCTGTGTTTCTTTATTGCTTTCCTACCATTTGATGTTTTTTGTCTTGATTTTAAGTCTTCTGCTCAATATACTGTCTTTGCCTTTCTGCTTCGGTGGCATGGCAATGTCAGAACCTAACCAGTGACAGCTAAAACAAATGCCAAAAGGCCGGAAAACATCAGCAAGTGGATGCTACGTGCTGATCCTTCTGGAATTTTTGTGGTATGTGTAATTGTCTCAAGGTTTAGTGCATTGCATTATCTGTATTCTTGCTTGCAGAGGAAGGTGTGGTGGAATGTACTGTTCAAACTGAGACTGCTGTCCTCCATCCTGAGATAAGAAGCTACAATAAATAAGAGTTTGTGGTAGTGCAGACAGCTGCCAATGCGATACGCAAACGATGATGCAAGCTGAGATCCAGCAGTCTCATCGAGTAACTCCTGCACACTCCCCACCCAAACAGCTGCATAAGCTCTGTTTGCATTTATGAAACCCGGAGTAAAAAATGTAAATGAATCATGAATCAGGAGTCACACGGCTGGCCTGAGCTTCACCGCTGCTATTTGACATTGAAAGCCAATAGCACTGAAAGTCAGAGTGTTGCCTGAATCCTCAAGTAATGGGGCATATTGATCCCAGTTATTCCTGTATGAATAAAATCTGATCTCAGTGCTGCCTGCAGTGAGCAGCACAAACCTAATACCTCACTGAAGTAAATCATTTGACAGAGAGAGAAACATATCCCAAGCAAAATGTTGTTGACAAACCCTGAGATTGTTTACCTCCATCCACACAATGCCGGGACAGGATACTGCCCTCAGAGATCAGAGATTCCTTCTGCCCTCACAGATGCATTTGGAAATCTCCCTCTCTTGCCTCACTGTGCAGATGCTACACTGTGGGCCATATGTTCAATTCATTACCAGGTCTTAGCCATGGAGCTTTCATTAATAGGACTGCTCGATGACAAGCGATTACACAGCTGCAACCTCATGTAGCCTTAGGTCTTAGCTAAAGACCCGTACTTCTTTGAAAAGATTGCTTTAAATTAGATAGTTAAGAGCATAGCCATCATTTTAAGGATCTGAATGAAAAACTGATACCCAGCCCTTCTCTCACACCCAGTTTTCCTCTCATGCAACCATATTTTCTACTTGAGGGCTTTGTTTACTCAGCACCATGTGCTGATATCAAAGGGATTTTCTCCTTCTTTCCACCAGAGAGAATTTGTCCCATTTATTAAATTTATGTTAGGTATTCCTCTAGCAAAAAAAAAAAAAAAAAATCCAAGCCTTATCTATTGCAATACACTTAAATACACCCAGAAGCATTCCTGAGCAATGGAGTGTGACTGACAGCACGGCTAAAGCTGCTGCAACACTCCCCAGTATGGACCTGGCCCTCTCCATCCAGCTGTCCTTCACCCCCTGCAGTGTGCTCTAGGGATGGCAGAAGGGATATCCCAGGCCCTGGGCTGGCATTTCATAGGGATCATTCAGTGCCCTGCTTCTGTCAGATCCAGGAGCTGGCAGGCTGCTGCTGGAAGCGCTCAGCCTCTCACCAGCAAGAAGCATACAAAGATTTTCTTTTATTTCTGCTGAAACTAATAGGAGTATATTTTAATGGCTTCTGGATCCAGCTGTTCCTGAAATAATAAACACTTTTACCCCCATTTAATACATAAGACGTTTGCAGTGTTGAACTCTCAGCACTCAGTTGGGCCAAGCATTCACCAAAACAAATAAACAACAAAACCACAAGGAATATTGGTAAGAAAGCACTTACAAGTCTTTCTCCTGAAAGAACTTCCAGGAGTTTGATGAGCATCCTTCCATCGCGAAGGTCAGTGTACAAATCTGTAATTCTGCATGACACGCGTGCCAGGTGGGAGTTAACCCACTTGGTGAAGGTCTTCTTCTGAACTGCCTCACGTTCATCTGTTGAGAAAACAACACAGTGTTACCCAAAATAAATCACAGCTCATGCACCTAAATGAGAACGTGCTGTTCAAACATACTCCATCTATTAAGTGAAAGAACTTCTGAGCCAAGTCATTGCAGAAATCCACCTTTCTCCCTATTTTATGGCATTCCCTATTGTCACTGGGAATTTTAGAGTGGAATTTACCCGTGGAATAAATCTGGAGTATAGATTGCAGACCTGCATGCTGCTCATGTAAGCAGCTTTCTCAAGGTGTGAAGAGGTCAGTTGTAAAGCTGCAATGTAGAAGCTACTTTGGACCGATCGAGTTGCCCAGTAATTTGCTCAAGAGTTATCTTCCACCAACTGGAAGAACAGGGCAACTTCTGCTCTCAAATACAAACAAATCCACAACAGATCCCCTGAAACAGTAGAAGTCTCTTTGGATTAACACAGGTACCAAAGAGCAGAGACCAGTATTTCTCATCTACTCCTCCTTTTCCCCCATTACAACATTTATTTGCAGATTCAGCATTTGTAACTGTTTTTACACAACATCAAGATGAACTTTTCCATAACTGCATGCTTGAGGTAGACTTGCATTTATTTTAACCATAGAGAAAAAGCCTCTTTCCACTTTCCCTTCCCAGAGTCTTTCACAACTGTTTATACACGAAAACACTGGATATGAGAGCTGTCTCAATGCACAGGCTCACTGCAGTCCACATTAATTCAGAAGCTCCAGAACAGCTATCTACCAGGCTGAGAACTCTCAGACAGAAAATTTTATACATCTTCGTGGTTAAATTCTTTTGCCAAGGGCTTTGGATGAAGCCTTTCCTTTTTAGCATAAAGTCATTTCATTGAGCTGGGAACTACTACACACCAAATTTATCAAAACATAAATTCTCACTCGTGGACTCCCAAGTCCATAATTAGAGCTACAGATGAAAGCAGTCAGCACTTCCAAGCAGCTGAGCACCTAAAGCTCCCACAGGTCTCTGTAGAAGTCCCACAGGGCCTTCTGGGCCACCTGGGCACGCTGCTGGCCGATGTTCAGCTGTCAGCCAACACCCCCAGGTCCTTTTCCTTTGCCCAGCTTTGCAGTCACTCTGCCCCACACCTGTAGGGCTGGGTGGGGTTGTTGTGCCTCAAGTGCAGGACCTGACGGTGGCTTGTGCCTGACCAGCTCCAGCATCCCACTGATGGGACCGCAGGGACAGCAGCAAAAGCATGATGACCAAGAAGCTGAGGCTGAAGAGGACCAAAAATTGAGAAACGAGTCGAAGAGAAAAAAACAGAAAGAAGTAGTATGGTAGTATAGTAAAGCAGTGTAAGGAGGAGGGATCTGACAGGGAGTGGGAGAGGAGATCAGCACCTCCGCAGTGGTTTGCCCGGTTACACGAACCCCACCCCAGGATTTCGGTTCCTCCCTTGCATTTCTGAGTTTCTTCTTGCGACTCGACCACGTGGTAGGAAGTGGCCCAAAGCCAACAAACTGAAACTGCCCCACACCTAACAGCTTTTACCCATCTATGTGTTAGGAAATTAAAATAAGAGCTGCAGCATCTCCTAACCACGCTGCAATGCACACCAGCAGTGGAACAACACAGCTTGCTCAATCTTGGACCAAAGAAGAAAAAACCCAACACTTCTGAGTGGTGGAAATAGCCATCTATCCAAGCCACGACTTAAATACTAACCCCAAAATATGTATTTTATGAACTATTTATAGCACATTCCTGGGAATGTTGTATCTGCACAACTGTTTGCCTACCAATGAAATATTTTTTGAAGTGAACGAGCCACAGGATAAAACCTTTGTCATAGTTGGTGCTTTTGAAAGAAAATTCCAGTCGAAATCACTACATCTCCCTGCCCCAGCCCCAGCAGACTGAGCGAGCCGCAGGACAGCTCAGCAAGTTTATTTAATCACTGCACAATCATAACATTCAGAGATCCCTGTGGTGACGTTCATCCTGAAGAGAAAAACGGATGGACGGGGCCCTAAAGATAAAGTTGGACATAGAAAATATGAGATAAATGAGTAAGCTATTACGTATCACCACAAAGTTACCCATCAAAAAAAATCTTTGGCCAAAAGCTATGGCTATCAACAACCCTCCCCACTTTGGATGACAATAAAAGCAATGGGTGAGAAAAGAAGACCCATGTGTTTTTAATGAGAAGATGAAGGGCCAGAGCCTCATTTTGAACAGAAAGGACACAACATGGGAAATACAGTGCCGGGCCGTGTCAGGCTGTGAAAACTTTGGTGCTGTAGCGTTAATTGGCACCAGCTTGGGGCCTTTTGTTGTTGAGAGAGAGCCAAAGCAGGCACCAGAGGAGCCGGGCGCGGGCGGTGCTTGCAGCGGGGGAGGACGGGTCCCTCCCGCGGATGGCGCCGGCATGGCCCTGGGGTGCCGTGGCCTGGGGGTTGCTCTCCCAAAAACCAACAGACACGGAGGCCTACAGTGCACGGCCTGCATGGCTGTGCATTCTTCAGGCAGTGGGGATTCAGGGCTAAAAGCCTGAGAAAGTTCAGGGGAGTGACTCCTTTTTGTGTGTGCTGCCCGAGCATCCGTCAGCTCGCCGCGTTATCAGCGAGGGAGAGGATGGGAACCGCTGTCAGGCTGGAGCCCCTCAGTGCTTTGCGCTTCCTTTAGCTCGCGCACAGCTGCTGCCTCGCCCCTGTTACCTTCCCGTTTCCTCTGCCGCTTGCTGTGGGCCTCTAGTTCCTGTTTACAGCAGAGGTTCAAGGGTTCGGGTGGTTTCTCTGGCTGCTCAGCTCCCCACCCTCGCGCTGCTCTCCTCACACCTGGTCCCCACCCACCCCTGCAGCGCAGCCCGCTCCCCACCTGCCCTGCAGACAAAAATAGCCTCCAAGGCTCCACAGAGACCGCAGCGGTGGTTCCAGCCGTCTCCACACGCCGAGCCTGCTGCTGGCTCCCCTGTGCCCGAGCAGCCTCACTGCCAGCCAGCCCGGCACGCTGCTCTATGGGTGCTGCTCTGTGGGCACTGCTCTATGGGTGCTGCTCTATGGGTGCTGCTCTATGGGCACTGCTCTATGGGTGCTGCTCTGTGGGCACTGCTCTATGGGTGCTGCTCTATGGGTGCTGCTCTATGGGCACTGCTCTATGGGTGCTGCTCTATGGGTGCTGCTCTGTGGGTGCTGCTCTATGGGTGCTGCTCTATGAGGGCTGCTCTATGGGCACTGCTCTATGGGTGCTGCTCTATGGGCACTGCTCTATGGGTGCTGCTCTATGAGGGCTGCTCTATGGGCACTGCTCTGTGGGTGCTGCTCTATGGGCACTGCTCTATGGGTGCTGCTCTATGAGTGCTGCTCTATGGGC
>WBMW01002901.1:73413-141762 GCA_013396635.1 Penelope pileata
TGAGTTCTGCTCTATGGGCGCTGCTCAGTGAGGGCTGCTCTATGGATGCTGCTCCATGGGCGCTGCTCTATGGGTGCTGCTCTATGGGCACTGCTCTATGCGGGCTTCTCTTTGGGTGCTGCTCTACGGGCACTGCTCAATGAGGGCTGCTCTATGGGCGCTGCTCTATGGGTGCTGCTCTACAGGCGCTGCTCTACAGGTGCTGCTCTATGGGCGCTGCTCTATGGGTGCTGCTCTACAGGCGCTGCTCTACAGGTGCTGCTCTATGGGCGCTGCTCTATGGGTGCTGCTCTACAGGCGCTGCTCTACAGGTGCTGCTCTATGGGCGCTGCTCTATGGGTGCTGCTCTACAGGCGCTGCTCTACAGGTGCTGCTCTATGGGCGCTGCTCTATGGGTGCTGCTCTATAGGTGCTGCTCTATGAATGCTGCTCTATGGGTGCTGCTCGGCTCCCAGCTGTGCTCCTGCGACGTGGGAACGGGCGGTGCGTTTCGAAAGCAGGGTGGGTGACTGGGACCGGTCCTGTTCAAACCTCTCCTGGCTGTTCCCACATGGTGTTTCTGCTGCACGATGTTTCACAATGCCTGCAGGTTTTTGCAAGGCCTTTACCAGCCCTTTCAAACTGATAGCTGTATTTTCCTGCTGCGGGGTTTCAGGTTAAAGCAGGCACAGAATTAAAATTGGTGCAGCTCTGAGCACAGAACACAGCCATGACTATTGAACACACAGTGCTGCACCAAAACCCATGCACCAGGAGTGATGGCAGCAGAGATGGAACACCGGCGGTAGGCTCTCACCAACTGCTTGAGCACCTCCATTTTGACAAACGTCCTTCATACCTTCCAAACCACACTTACAGGTTTTGAGGATTAATTAAAACTAGAGGATATGGGTGGGGCTGCGAGCGTCCTACAGCTTGTGAAAACATTTGTTTCCCAAGGGTAAAGAGAAACGCACAACATGCAAAACACGCACAGCAGGAAAACGGAAGTGGCTCTAACAGCAGTATTGATAATAGAGAATCCAACTTATCTTGAGGCAACACTAGGAAGGAAATTTCCTTTATGCGGAAACCCCAACGACAATACTACCAGCACATGGCAGCTTGGAGCTCCAGCTCTGTGACTGTGATAAATCAAGGACCAACTTTGTTTAGGAGTTCAGTAAATAAGCTGGAGGTTGTTCCTTGAACCCCAACAAACCAGGCCTGGGCAGGATCTCAAGCAGCCATCCAGCCCCTTGCCACCATCCCTCCCTCTGCTAAGTCAGGAACAGACTTGGAAGGAACTAAGGAACAGACCTGGCCCAAACGCAGCCAGCTTCCTGACAGACCAGAGCCAGGCCTGTCCGAGGCGCTGAGCCCCGGAGCGGGGCAGCAGGAGGGGCCACCAACTCCATCTCCAATCTGTTCCACACCGAGTGAACACAAATGGAGCCGGGTCAGAATAACGGAGAACTCATCTTAATAAAGGCCCTGCAAAAGGCATGGCCCCGAGAGCTGGCTGAGAGACACATGGGCTGCTCCTGCCTGCCAGAGAGCGTTATCAGCCCTGGCCCTTCCTCGACATCGCCGCTAACCGCTCTCGTGGCAAAGGTTACCTGTGCAGCTGCCTGTTTTCTAAAAACAGCCCCGAGACACCCTGCTCCCCTCCATACCGGTCAAACCACATTTTCAACACTCTGACCTTGAAGCTGTTTAGTACTGAATGTATGCTTGGTGCTCACTGCTGCCAGCCCGGCGCAGGTAGAACGGCTTTCAGGGAGCAAAAGCTCCTGCCGCACTCGGGCTGAAAGGGCCTCTGCACCCGATCAGACAAGCACTGAAGGGAGTGCTCTGAAAAAAACAGAGAAATCAGAGCGTAAAAGGGAAGTTGGAAGGAAAGCTGAGTGCCGAGGGCAGCTGCGGGGTGCTCGCTGCCCTGGCAGAGCGCAGCGTTGGGAGGCACCGCAAACCCTCCCCACTGAGCCCGCGTGCTCTGTGCAGGATCAACGCACGTGGGGCCCTGCCACACCTCGAGCAGAGCCAGTTAAGGATGGATTTGAATCCTTAACTCCAAATGCTCTGTCTCCTACAGGTTTCAGCCTTTTTTTCTTTCCACACTGGGAGTGATTTTTCTGGCTTAAAATCATTATTTTTTCACTGTAGCAGCAAAGGCAGCCAGCGTGCACCCTACATGAAGCGCTGCTAAACACACCGACTCCGATCCAAGGAGAGCTGCTCCGGGCACTCCACTTCTGCTGATGATATCCAATACCCACAGCTCCCCTGAATTCCTCAGACAGTGACCGAGGCTAAATGTGCAGGGGGACAACAGAGCTTTCTTTCACGGGACCAAGGTTGCCATTGCTGTAGGGCACAGGATATCACCGCGTGTTTTCTCAAAGATGTGAGAATATGGAGTTGAGCAGCCAGCAATATTCCCACTTCCACAAATCTCAGCCATGCTTGAAGGCTTTCACCCCTGGCAGTGCTGTGGGAGCAGAACAACCCCAGCTCTGTCCCTGTGGGAGCTGGAGGAAGGCTGGGAATTGCAAGTTGCACCCCACAGCTCAGCAGGGCTGCGGGGCTCCGCAGGTTGTTGAGCTGCTGCAATGCTAAATATGATCCCAGGGAGGAAAAAGCACCTCTGTGTCTGTACTGGTGGAGCTGAAGAGAGGAACATCTGCCTGCAGAAACATTCACAGAGTGATGGCCTTTCCACACGGTCACCTACGTGCTGCGGCAGTGAAGGTGGCACGAAGCCAATGGAGAACAACGCATAAGCACTGCAGCCACACACAGAGTCTGCATTAAAATACACAGGAATAGAACAGCAGGAAAGAAAATGATGGAAGCAGGAAGGATCGCCCAGTCAGGAGGAGAGCTACGAGGTGATCCTGGAGGAATGGGAATGAAATGAGTTTCTGTTGACATTTGAGTGCCCAATGACTATTCTCTTCAGTAGCAATGCAAAAAACCCAACAGTGGATGGTGCTTCCCTCCAGCTGCAGATCATGGGTCAGGACCAAGGGCAGGGTGGGATAAAAATGGAAAGAAGGGAGCTGAGTGCAGGGAAGAGAAGTCTGTAACAGCACATATAGGCAAGGAACAACGCAGAGCGAGACTGCAGGAAGCAAACCTGCACCCTGCACAGACAGCGTGACCATGCAGCGCGTGGGCCCGCTGCTCAGAAACACCCAGGTAGTGTTGGAACAGCAGCTCCTTCATCTCCACTTCAGACAGCATAACATGGAGGAACGACAGCAGCTATGTTTCTGATTGGAGTAACCAGTACTTGCTATAGGGCAAAGCAATCTTTGGTGTCACTTCCCCAATAAAAACGGTGAGACTGTGCCAAAGGTTTCACATGCTCGAACATGACTTAACAAGAACTTGAATGGGAACGTGAAAGATGATGAAGCAGTGAGGTGATTTTGTGCCTGCTGTGTTTAGCTGGTGGTTTTCATTGGGAGCAAAATCCTCGCTGCCTTCCCGACCCCGCCACACAGAGACTATTATTCAGGGGCCGGGCTGAGTGTGACAATCCATTCTCTTTCACTAGGAAGCACCAGCCACCTTCTAAATCCTATTAAATATCTACTCTATTAAACGTTACAGCATGTGACTACTTTCACTGCTAAAAGCGCTCTGAAAAGAAAAAAGGGAAAGCCATATAATGCAGCATGTGGAAAAAACAATTCTGCTCTTTTCTCTTTGATGTCACTAAAGCTCCCTGGAACAATGAAGTGATGCACAGAACAATGTCCGGGAGCCAGCCAGGCGTTACGGGGCTGGGAGGGCAGCTCCCTTCATTGTCTTTATTTTTACACAGGGTTTATGGCATTTCGGTGTCAGCAGTACAAAAATAAACCTCCTGAAAGCCAGTTTTGGATTCACGTAGAAGAACGATCACGTCTGTCTGCAAAGGGGCTGGGGAGGCTCCGGCAGCAACTAAGTGAAACACAGAAGTCATCTGCTTTGAACAGATTAAACTGGGACAGGAACTCAGCTGATTTTAGAGGGTTTTTTTATTTATTTCTGAAGACCAAATTGACGTATTTAAGCAGGTTTAGGAAGAATACGTGCTCTCCATACATTGGTATAAATCAGTGAACTGCCCACTTAACTTCAGGAAAACAGGAACGTACAATTGCATAAACACCTCCCGTGCCACGACCAGCCCCTGCTCTGGAGAGCACCAAGCCATCGGCCTTTCTTTTGCTGGTACTCTAGGACACCAGCTGACTTCTTGGGTTCCTAGGTGAAATGCAAAGCAGCTGCAGAACTGCAGCCTTTCTCCAGGGTGATTAGAATGGCTTAACACCTCTCAGTGCTGCTCCGGGAAACACCTACACCCATCTCCAGCTTTAAACACTGTCTCCCCAGTTTCCATGCCACTGCTCCCATTTGCTATGTACGTTGTGAGAAAAACGTCCCAGAGGACCAATACCTGATCTCCAAACAGTATTTGGATGAACCCTTAAGAAGTGTTTTTACAGCAAAATGACAGAAGTACAGTGGAATAAAGACACTAACTTTGCGGTCTAAGGAGTGTCTGGTACATAGGTCAACTGGAGGTCCTTTAAAGACAGCAGGAAAAATGCCTCAGTACTCTTTGTATTGAAAATAAAAGGACACAAATGCCTCATGGCCAATTTGATGTTAGGATTTTGCTGCCATTTCTTCCCTTTGCATAGCAGACAAGTCACTTCAGGAGGAGGAGGACAGAGAAGGCACTGGCCTGTCGCAGGACACCGCAGTCCCCACAGAACAGCGACCAGCCTGAGGTCATGGCACTATTTCAGGCACACACAGCCTTGTGGGGTCTTTGCAGTTTCCTGTAGAAAACATTAGGAGCATAATGCAGGGAAGTGGCAGGGTTGTTCTGGAAGGGAGGAGTGCTATTATTTTTAATTCATGCCCAATCCACTGGCTGGTCAGCACTGGGAGCAGGGGTGAGGGTGAGGCTTGGCACACACAGAGAACTCAACGGGTACTCAACGATGTAAGGTCTGGCTTATTTCCTCCTGTGCTCAGCAAGCCCAGCAGAATGAAAGTGTTCTTCCAATGGGTTCCCACTTGTCTACAGAAGGAAGAACAAGGGTAGGATGGAGGAGTGTTGTTTTCTTTTTTCAAATGATTTCCTTTCTGCTATTCTCTTTCCTTCAGTCCTGCTCCTCTCCTCAGTGGCAGTTAATGCAACAGTTCTCACACAAGAGTAAGAGTAACCTGCTGTTTCTGCAACCCAGCTATGTGGCCAGACTGGGATCCTCCTTATCTAGTATGTGGAAATATGGAATTATAACTGTTAAACAGAGATGAGTCAGTAAGGGCTGGGCACTCATCATCGAGACAGGGAAATGGATCCTCACACCCATCCCCTCACGAGCAAACCCTGAGCTTGCAGGGTGCACAGCACGCGGCAGAAGAGCTGCTGGTGCAGGGCTGAGAGCGTGCAGGCAAGGCAGGCGCTGAGGCTTTCTCCAGGAGGGCTTCACACACCAGAACGGGGCCCATGGAGGCAGGGGCATTGCCAGCCTTGGGATACTCACGTCTCTGCAGGGCAAAGCCTTAAGCAACACTGAAATTGCCCCTGTTTTCAAGAGGTTTGTTGGACGAAGTAAACTCCCCACGTCCTTTCCAACCCATGATTCTATGAATTTTAGCAAGCTTAAACAAACACAGGCCAGAAAATGAACCGCGAGCATTCCCACGCAGTCCCACTGCAGGGCTGCAGAGAGCTGAAGAGTCTTTTCCTTCACCTGAGGCACAGGCTGAGACATTGCATGGAGTGAAACGTCAGAGCTCTGCCGTGTTTTCACCGTGCTACTGTAAAATGTCATTGCAGTCAGAGAGCAGATGAAAGAAATGCCAAACCTTTGTTGGTTTCATGTTTAAATCTCATTTCACTTTAATGACAAAAAAGCATGAATAGAAAATAAATAAATTTATGATGAATGCATTTAATTCTTTCAAAATATTAAATGTGAGCACTAAGAGATGTTATCATTATAATTAGTTGCCGTTAAATTATAATTTTCATTATCACAGGAATATTTTAAATGGAGGAACATGTATTTAAACAACCACGGTGTTGATCGGGGACTAATCACAGTTCCAGTCCAACAGGCTGATGTTGCAGCCGTGCTGAACAATGTGCTTAGCTCACCCAGTTTCCATGGTCACAGAACAATTTATTACTGGTAATTGCAGGCTGCAGCGGGGAGGCAGACGCGCTGTGCTGCGCCGACAGGCTCTGAAGGAAGGCAGCGGAGCCAGGCCATGGTTCGGTGTGCTGGAGATCCAAGCTAAAATCCCAAAGGCACCCCTGCAAGGAAAGCAGGAGGACTAACACCCATGAAAACACAGTGGAGTATCACTGTGTAACTGAAGGAAGCAATGGTATTTATGCCATGCAGTTGTTTCTAAGAAGGGAGTGTGAAAAATGAATGAAATTTAACGAGATTTGAAACAAACTGCTAATAAGGAGCATTAGAGGAAAACCCCCTAATCTTCTCTGGCTCTAATCTGCAAACTCATCATGCAGAGCTCCAGCTGAGGTCCTGGGGTGGTTGTTGGAGAGCAGCAGAACTGGTGCCTTCATCTGCTGAATTCCTTAGGAAAGGCTCCAGAAAACAGAACCACATGGAAACTTCAACACACATACACACGTTCCAGTCGGTCCCTTCATACATTAAAGTTCTTCTTTAAGAAATCCATTTTAATTTAAAAAAAAAAAATCTGTCCTTCTGTGCCATACTTACTTGCTTGTGACTTCTGAGCTACAAGCAAGCTGCACATAAATTTTAATTCCTCACCTCTAAATTTTCCTGCTGCTCTGTTTGATTCCAATCCAAAGGTCATTCACTGATTTGCTTTTGTGGAACAATGGGGCATGTTTAAGCAAAATCATTTTAGTCTTTGGAGTTATGCATGAGTGGTGTTAAAAAAAAAAAAAAAAAGATACTTTACTACTTCAGTATAATTTGCCCATAAAATAACTTTCAAAGCAACAGCAGAAAAACGCAAGAACTCCTTTCGTTTGAAACTCCAGAAGATCCGTGAGATCTAAAAGGTGACGCAAATTTGGAGGAATTAGTTGAGTACAATTATACTTTGAACACCTTAAACATGCACCTTCCTTCAGAAATACCACTTGTTTTTCTAGTCTCGAAGTGGACCCGTGGGTCGTACTGGATTGTGCAAGGCACCGACTGTGCAAACTGAAAAGCTCTGCATGGGTACAAAGGTGCAGCTTCAGTTGAAGTTATCTGTGAGAACTCCCAACAGTTTGCCTTCACTTCCTTCCTTTAATTTTTAGCACAATGAGAAGGTTCAACTGCCAAGCATCATCAGCTCCGTGCCATCGATGGAAGCAGCGCCCGAACACCGCACATGTCCAAAGGCATTTCCCTGATGCCCACTTCACCACACTGCACGTGGGCCCTGTGCTCTGGCCCTTCCCTCCCCCAAAAGCCAGAGCTTAGTGTTCAGCTTTCTGCTTGCTGGGTGATTCTGTTTTGGTTTTTTTGGGTGGTGGTTTGATTTTTGTATTTTTACATACTCTGAAATATGGCAATCAACAGGAGAAACACTCGAAGAACTTCCGAAAGCTGAGTGCCTGATGAATGCTCCCAGGCATTTGTTGATGTGACACGAATGCCCCTAACAATTTTTCAGGTACAAGCTAAGCATGGGACGATGGCACATTTGCCTCATGCATGTGAGCGGGCTCTTTGAACTCACTGAGACTGCTTATATCCAAAAATAATCTTATGCTCTTTTATAGGCAAATTGCACAGAGATGCATGTGTACGCAGGCAGACATGAAATAAATTAGCTAACATAAAGGCTGGAAACTTAGTGAAATCCAGCAGGATGCAAGAACTGCAGAACACAACAATGCATCTATGGCATCTTACACAGACCGTATGCACCTTACTTGTGTGTCCCAAAGCAGTGTGGTGTTTTTCAGAACTCCAAGTGTAAGAGCACATTTAAGCTCAGCTCAAATGCACGAGAGAAAGCTCCATGAACACATCTGATTCTGAAGCGACTTGCAGCTAGTGCCAGGGAAATATATCTAAACTTGGCAACAGGTGCTAAATCAGAAGGGACAAAACCCAAAAGGTGCTCAGGCGTTAGGCAGCTCACAAGTGGGTGCTTGAGAACTCTGCTAGGAACCAGCTGCAATAGGCCATGCTCACAGAGCCTGGAGGAGTGGTGGGGGACAGCTCCATGCCCAGCCTGTGGGACAGGTGCTGCGGATGTCAGACCACGTCATCTCAATCTGTCAGGGAAAACAGTGAGAGTAGAAATCCCCTCCCAGCTGCCACTCTGTGCTGCTGCAGGGGCAGGTGCTGGTCCTGGCCCTGCCACAGCCTGACCAGAGAGCAGCGCAGGTCTGTGCTCCCTCCCAGAGGAGGGCACCCACCGTGTGCCATAGGGATTTCATAACACATCCTGTCACGTATCATTATTTACTTAGTGATTTTGGGGGTGGAGAAGAGTCACAGAGAGAGAGAAAGGTTCAATAATACGTGAGTAGCAGTGAATTTGTGGAACAAAACATGCCACAACTTCCCCATCTCCCATCGTCTGCTGCTTCCACGAGGACCGCAGCGACAGCCACAGCCACCCACCTCCAGGCACGACCTGCACAGACTGCTGGAGGCTGCTGGGCCACTGGAGCACCCATGGAAGTGACAGTGGCCAGTGTCACCCAGTGTGCTGTCGGGGAGCTGTCTAGAGGTACAGCCAATTCTCCACAATGGCTTCCCTGTGCCGGGAGCGGGATGCTGCTGGTCACCGGGTGAGGCCAGGAGAATGAAACACAAAGCTGGTGGGGACACAGAAAAGGAAGGGCTGCAACTCACCTCCAAGGAAGTAAACACGATCCCCACCATCATGGCTAAAGTATTTCCTGATATCCTTTCCTCAGACTTTGGGTTCCAGACTCGACCGGTCAGACCCCATTGACGTAACCCAAGAGCCGCTGGGCTCCGCCTTTCCTTTATTTAATCTGCTTGGGACACTGAGCACCTACAGGTAGGGTTAACCCAAACCATTTAACTCCCCAGTGCACGAGAATAGAGCAGGGGTCAGAAGTTCAGGATCAAACCAAGGTTTGTAGACACCTCCCTTCTGTACTCAGAGAACTGTCCTTCCGTAAGGACTGTTACTCATGCACTCCCAGCGCAGTCACATCCGCAATTTCAGAGCAGTCACTTTCATTACATTGCCAGGCAAACTGAAAAAGCTGAAAGGAGGAACACACCCTGAAAAAAACGGCAGTTGCGCTCCCAGAGTCAGTCAGTTTCCCCGGAGATAACCACGGAAAGACATTAAACGAGACGCAGAATTAATAATTACCCAAAGCAAACTGCAGTTAGCTGGCTGCAGATGAGACAGCCATGTTATCAGTCTCCTGTTTTTCCTGGAAACAAACCATATTCAAAAACCTGGAAATGGTGCCTGGGCACAACGAGCACTGACAACTGGGCTCTTGGTGCTCTGGGGTGAGGGGAAGGCTGAACCCAACGTCCGGTGTCAGCACGGAGAAGCCAGAACCACAGTGGGGATCTCTGAGAAGGAGGGAGCAGCTTTGCTGCCCTTGGGGTCTCCCTCGGCTTAGGGCTGACATCACCCAAGAAGTGGGCTCCGCAGATCTCTGGAGCGGTTGCCAAGCCCTCAAGCTACATTGCGGCATCTAAGTTACATTTCGGTATCTTTCCTAAAGCAGAGGGCTTTTACTGAGAACAATCTGGGCAGCCAGCACTTCGTTCAGGCCCTTAATCTCTTTGCAACAAGGCACTGCTTTGTTCCATCCCCCAGACAAGGCCACCCCTCGCTCGCCGTCAGAGCGCTGCGTAACGCAGGTAACTGCTGCACACTGGCACTGCGCTATCCACCGCCTCTTTCATGTCCACTTCTCTAGGTATACTACCAAAAGACTGTGCTGATAAAACCAAAATGGACATGAGAAAATCCAAAACTAAAAAGCCACCCAAACCCACGCTTGGGAACATCTGCCACTGTGACAGCCACCAAGGCAGCTTCTGCGTGCAACAACAAACGCGATTCCTGCGCGGGGCCAAACGGGATCGTGCTACTTCTGCTTTCTAACAGGAAACACAAAACCTGCAAATGAGAAATTATATCGGTGATCTCCTCCCCAGCCTCAATACAGTTTTGCTGTGGAGGACTGAGCATTCTACCAAGGCACACACCAAACAGAACCGACCTGCCAGGAGCCAGCTCATCCCATAGGTGTAACTGGGGCCGTGCTCCCAGCACTTCCAGTTCCTAATTTTTGGGAACAAACCCGACTTGACTGAATATGGCATTATCTGCATTTCCAGTTATCCCATGAAAAGGCCGCTCGCTAATGCCAGACCTTTCACAAGACCTCTGAGAAGCCACGAACGTGGCCTCTAGACTCTGCCACAATTTCTGCATGCGTGTCTGCTCAGCTGTGCCGCTCCCCTCCCAGACTGAAGGGCCTTTTTTCTTTAAGCTTCTTTCCAAGGGAAACAGTGGGGCATTCAGCCCGGCTGGGGAGAGCAGTTAATATTAGTTTGGCTACAGTCGTTCTCCTTCAACAAAGGAGGCTCTCAGCCCGGGATACCCGCGTTCCAGCAGCAAGTGCACAAGGGCTTTGTGTTAACATGGGCTCTCCCGGCCACCATGACCTTAGATCCACATCAAAGTCACAAGCATGAGTGGTCACCATCCCGCTCGTCTTTCCTCCTCTGAAAGAAATGGAAGCACTCTTCTATATGCATTTTTAAGAGAGGCCAGAAATTTTAGACTGTCCTTACATGCCCTCCTTAACTGCACTCAGGGCACCGCGGAGAACAGCAGGGCCAGAATGCCTTTGGGTGCCAATCCAGCTCCACTCAGTATGGGAATGAGACTCTGTGTTAAAAGCTGTGTCAGGGAAAGGCCCTCCTGCTCCGTTGGGTGGGAGCACAGAGACTCTGCGGGCCAGCCACCCTCCTGCTCTGCCTTGCTGCACTGCCCAGGAAGCTGCCAGCCTCCCCCCAGTGACCCTGCCCATGGCAGGGCTTGGAACTGGGTGATCTTTGAGGTCCCTTCCAACCCCAGCCATTCGATGACCATTCCAACCCCATGCCATTCTATGGCACAGCAAGGGCCAACAAATTTCACACTGGGAGGGGAGCTGGTTGCTAACACACAGCAGCTAGCGTTCACCTTTGGAGCCTTTACGTCACTTTGTCTGCGAAGGAGTCTGCCAACCGTCACCTGCCCACGCCCAGCATTAATGTGAAATTTCACATTTGTTTTCCTGTGGGAAGAGGAAGGTAAGTTCTAAACCCTTATTTATTTTATTCCCTCTCTTTCACCACAGCTTTTAAAGTTAAGAGAGACTAACTCTCACTACTTGGCCTAGCAGTTTTCCCAAACCTGTTCATTTAATAAAGATAATTCATTTCCACATAAGGAAAAACCAATGTTGCCATACTCCGCTACTGCTACTTGATACTTCTCCATTCAACTGAAAGAGAAACAAAAAGACCTTCAGAGCTCTCAGCAATCAAATACTCTTTCAATGAATTGGCTCAGATGAACATCCCCAAAAAACTACTGCAACTTCTTACACGAAATTCAGAACCTGAGCATAAGGTTTACGTGCACCCTTCCGAACCCCTTGTCCTACATTGTGGTGTCACAGAAGAGCAGCTTAGTGCAGGAAATAGGAAACATGGATTTTGTCTACCATGCTGCAAATCTGCAATTTTGTTTTCTTCAGCATTTCTCCTTGGCTCAGGTTGCATTTCATCCACTTTAGTGGTCAAAGTATGCACCCAGGAGAAAACAAAGATGGGAAGAAAAGAAGAAAAAGAAGGAAATCACAAAACAGATTTGAGAAAGAATTCAGGAATGAAAGCCTATCACCGTTCTGGCTCTTCATCACCACTTTCATTTCCATCTGTAGTCTTTTCTACAGCTTCTCTTTCCACAGAAGCTAATGGCAAAAACCACAACCAATTGGAATGGGGCTCTTGGGCAGAGGAAATATTTGGACTAGCACACTCCTGCGTGGTTACGACATGCCACAGGTACATTGGGATTCTCTGTGGCATTTAGCTGATTGGAGGCATCTGGAACAGAAACAACACCAGCCAGATCCTGCGCTAGCACAGATCGCTGTATTTCCAGATTTGCAGAGCTACGGGGCTTTACATCCCACAAAACATTTTACTGTTCTGACAGCAGCAACAAATGGCCCCCGGGGTATTCAAAGATCATCTTACTGTCACGTGTGACAATATCTGCTTACAGGCTTTGTTTACTTCACAGTTTCAGAGCCACAAAGGTGCACAGCAATTGCTCTTAAAAAAAAAATCGTGTTCCAGTGCTGGAGTGTCATGTTTGGTTTAAAACAAAGTTCCTTATCCAAATAGTTAAAAACTAATATTAGAAACAATCTAAACTGAAACTGAAGAGACTACAAACAACAAAACTGAGGCAACAGCTCAGAGCTGTGAATTTTCACAGATATTTCAGCAAGGAGACAAATCCAATTTAAATGATTTTTTCAACTCTTTGCTTTTTCAACTCTATCAACATTGACCATATTAGCAGAAACACTCTACACCCTGTGCTGTTTTAGCTTGCCCTCTAAATCTTCACAAGTACCAAAACCTACAAAAGGATACATTTCTCAAAATTCTGAAGACATGAGAAAGAATTCAGAGCTTTTAGAATGAGAAAGCAGACATTGAGGATAAGAGCATCGTTTTCAGTTTAGATGATCAAAATCTATTGTATTTCCCTAATAGTAAGAAATAACATAGTCCTCACTCAGCTAACCTTGAGGCACAGCAGCAATTTATCCAGCAGTACAGATGGAGCCGCCATGCTGTCCTGACCAGCCCTGTAACACAGGGAAGGTGCCCAGCACAAACATGTTAGACTGTATTTCTCACCATTCATTCTGAAAGAAAACCTCTGGCAAGAGCTTTCCGTTAAGTTTTCCTCAAAATTTCACATTTACTTTGGTTTGAATGAAAGACAACGGAAATGGAGAGTTTAAACGCTTTGATTTCCTGGGTGTTCAGCCTTCATAGCCCCTATTCCAGACCCTTCAGCAAAACCTTCTTCCACGAGCCTCCTATCTGTCACCCAGCCAAAAATTATACAGGTATGGCAGCAAGTTAGATAGCTTATGTGTAGCAAAATTAACAGACAACCAAAGCACGGCCACGAAAACGCGGCTTTCTCTTCTGACCATGCTGATTTCATCGGTCCCTGTCCAAAGGAAGGGCATGAAACTGATGCCCCAACCCCTGCCGCACAATTTCGGACCAGGTATAAACAACAAAGCCCCCCTGCTGCTCCACAGGTTCTACAGAGAATCATGGGCTTTTACTTCTGGAAAGGCAGCAGTGGTGGGCAGCTCTGAGTGCCTCCTCTCGCTGATTCCCTGCATCAGTTCTGTGCCACAGCTGTCCCCAAACCGGTAAAGGAAAGTACGAGGATATGGAACGAGCTTAAATGGGACAGGGTGATTTTCTTCAGTAGACAAGAATCACACACAAGTCCCAGCAAGCGACCTGCTACAAATGTCCCTTTCAGTGAAGAACCTGGATATGTTACTTACAACACTTACCAGTCATTTCCTCCAAGTCAAAGCCCAAATTATAGACTCAATTAGTTGGCAAGAGCACTTTTTTATCCTTTTCCAAGCAAGTGTCCATTTGAAACATTTCTAGACAAAGAAGACTTTCACCAATATTCAGCCACCATCTATGTCACAGATAACTGAAATGCCCCAAAAGGGAGTCTAGCGTTTACATGCGTTTGCAGAACTACTTTTTGCAGAACAAAGGCCCAGCTCACGCAGAAATGCACGCTGCATTTCAGGTCATTTAAGCCTTTGCAAATCTGACAGACCTTCCAACCATCTAGCTCGTGCTCACGTGTTCTCTGAAAACAGAGACCTGCAGTACGCTCTGACACGAAGATTTTGGAAGCGTTGCAGACAGCAGAAAATCAAGCAAAATTTACCACAGGAATATGAACATATTTGCAATGTAAATGAGTCTGAAAGGGGGGGAAAAAACACGTAAACCAGACACATTTCATCTGGAATGAAATTAAGCCTTTCCCTCCTTCCCCCTTTGGGGAAATTACCATGACAAGAAATGCCAGTGACCAATTTGGTAGACAAAGTAGGCCGTCCTCCAGCAATCGCTGCCTGTAGCTATGCAGGTCACTGCTAGCAAGCCACCGTGAAACCCTTTAACACGTAAATCTTGCAGTGAGGAATGCAGCTCTTGGAACTGTCTTTTCAAAGGGCACCCACGTCTCTGAAGAGAGGACTCTGGGTGTAGCAGATCTCACGGCCCTAGCAGAGGCCAGGCCTTCAGCAAACCTGTCTGCTCTCTGCAGCAGCTCCCCGATTCTCCTTGGGCACAGGCAGGGAACTGGGGACAAGACTTCATCGCAGGAAAGAATTTATAATTCCTACCTGAATCACAACCTTAAAATAACTAAGAAAATGAGAACATACCGCGCGGTAGGGTACAGTGCGGAGCCCCATTGGCAGCTGGCCTTCCTCTGGAGGTTTATCGGGAGCACAAATGCAGCTTGCTCCCCTCCCCCAGGGTTTTCAATCTGTAATTACCACCGGAAATCTCACACCTCTGGCACAGCCTCAGAGCTGAGACCCAGCTTCCCAGTCACACTGCGGGCACTGATAAAGGCTCACAGCAGTGCTAATACACACCACGCCGTCCCGCTGACCGGGGGGAAGGAGCCCACGGGCAGCGATGAGAGCTGCTCTCCCCTGGCACCGGGCTCACTGCCTCTGCTGGGGAAGGTGATACAGCCACAGGGATCTGCTTCCAAATTCCTGACTTGCATTAACCTCCTCCTGCCAGCCCTGCATCCCCGCCAGGCCGACCCACAGGATCCTGCAATGTTAATGCAGCACAGGTGATGTCTTGGTTTACAATTACAACTTCTCTGCAATCCTTGTCATGTAGCTGCTCAGCTGAACAGGATGAATTTCCCCCACTGCCATGCCCTGCATAAGCTACATGGCAACATGTTTTCCACAAACAAGTTTTGGGGTCCTGCCTTTACTTGCACGATCCCTTTCCGCTAAACAACTGCCCGTGAGAACCAGAACTCCACACCTAGGTTCCAACGACAGCAACCCCTGATACAATCTCTCGCTTATCATTCCAGCACGGGGTGAACTAACCATAATGAGAGCTGACAAAGCTCACTGAAGACAACAGGACTTGTTACAGCATTTTTCTCTCCACACCTGCACTGACATTCTCACCAGGACTGAGGATGCTGGGAAGTCCTGGAGGTGATGCAGTTTGCCCCTTCCAGCCACGGCTGCTTTAACGGGCACCTCCACTGCAGCACTGTGCACGCTGTCCCCACACAAGCCTTCAGGGTTTCTTCAGACACGAGACAGCCTCACCGCGCTCCTGTTGGCACCTCCTGCCACATCCTGCTTTGCTGAGCCCCGAGGTGGGTGCGATGGGAGCAGGGATCCCTGCAAGGCGGCTCCAGGTGCAGAGCCCCAGCTTGCACAGGCTGGAACACCCGCTTGAAAGGCTCTGCCACCATCACCAAGTTTCAAGAGTTTCCATAAAAATCGCCACTTCAAGGCAGAGGTGGAATGTAAGAGTGCCTAAGTGGTCATTTGAATTTGCATCTGAATTCGCTTTGCCCCCAGCATTCAGGGCAGAGTTAGATGGTCTCCCGCTCCCTCCTTCCTTCTCAGGTGAAACTCTCAGCGTGAAACCCACCGTATCCTCTACCTTAGGAAAGGTGAGATCAGAGAGTTATCCTCAACTCTTTCTAATTCACACTTCCAGGCACAGGGCCTGAGCACTTGCTATCTGTACTTTTAGTCAAAATGTGCTCCTTGGGGCTTCTTTTGAGGAAAGCTTCCAACCTTCACTGGCTGTGAACTGCACTGTGCTACAAACCAGTGCAAAGCTGTGGATTCACAGGAACACTCCTAGGAACTGTGGCAAAAGAGCTTTGGGAAGAACACAAGTGGAATACCAGGCACCTGTGCAGTGCCCATAGCAGCACTGCCCTGGAGAACTGTGCTGCTAGGGGCCAGAGGAGTGAAACCCCAGCACAAAGGAGGCAACCTATCAGCTCTTATTTGTTTGTGCCCCTTCCAAGTGATGACAGAACTGTAGTTCAAAACAACTACGTGTATTCAGCTCACCCTTGCTGGGCCTGAGTCTGGAAGCAGCGAGCAGCGTTGAGTGCCACAGGTGACCTGCGGTTTTCCTTCCAGCAAGGAGACAGAAGTCACTTGAAATCTCCACAACTGCCAAATACTGGCTTTCAGCGACTCCTCAAACAAAGAGCTATTAATCCAAGGAAAGACACCATCTCTGTCAGCAGTTAGGCCACTCCCTTTGCAGCACACAATATTTTGTATGGTTATTTAGCATTTCATGGAGTATCTAGTGCATAATTTAAAACACTTCCTGCCCTTCAGCTCCACCCTGAACCAGATCATTGTCAGCACCAGTTTTCAAGCCTGTCTACCCTCTCTGCAATGTGAATAAATGGCTAGGGATGGTCTGCTGCAAGGCCCCTCCTTAGTCTTTCAGAAGAACTCCCTGTGTCTTATCTTGTTCGTTATAGGAAATTGCAGTAAATTTAAGAGCAGTACTGCAATCTTCCCCCTCCAGCCTCCCCCCAGTCAACACAGTGCATTCCACAGTAGGGTAAACTCACTTTCTGTGCTTTCAACACTGCGGTCTGCTTTCCTCTTTCAGCGTGATGTAAACACGCAGATAATGGATTCCTGAAGCAGTGACCCTGAAAACGATAAAATCTGCCTTCTTTAGGCTGCTAACTTCACCGGCACAGAGACACAAGGCAGTATTCCTTCCCGCGTGCCGCAAGCTTACCTCGCTCGTTTTAAAGCATGCACCGCAGCCTGAGATCTGACAGATGGCCAAGATAAAGCCTCCAACGTACATATTCCCGTGTGTGCAAGTTTGGAGCCTGGATTTTCCATGCCTTGCCTGAGGAATGTCTAAGGCACCACTGTTTAAGATGCGGTCATTTTTTCTTGTTACAGCCAGAACGCAGCCATTGCTGTGAGCCAGTTCACAAGATAAACAGAGTGCTATGAATGAAAGATTTTTCTGCTTCCCTCCTTAAGCCAACAACCAGGAACGTTCTTTACGCTAACCGAGGCTCTTCCTCTCTCCCCAACAGGAACCACAGGACCACGCTTGTGGCACAGACCAGAGTAAAATAAGAAACATGCACAGAAGGGATGAACTTTGCTGTACTCCGGTTGCTCTGGGATTATTTACAGAGACACATGGATGAAGAGGAGGAGGTTTCGTTTTGGTTAAGAACTCTGATTCTGGACTGCAATGCCAGAGCTCATTCATCCCTGAGACATTCATCCCTGACATCCGAGGCAGGGGGACGCTGGGCACAATCCTGCTTCGCTGCAGAGCGAGTGACCTGGGCTACCAGCCCAGGCCAGAGGCCTACCCTCTATTGAGCACATCCCCAAAAGAAAAGTCTGGTTTCTCTTCTCACGTAAATAGAGAATTTAATGGGAAGGCCTCACAGGACATTCCCCCTCTCTAAAAGTACGGCAGTACAAAATGAAGAAAATTGAGAACGTTACAGTACGTGAAAGCTTTCTGAGTAACCTACTATCAACATGAGCAAGGCACTTGGTTTGGAAATGATGCAACTGCTCTTGATTTGAAGAAGACAAAGTACCCTGCTCCTCCTTACAAGAGGTACACAGGCAGCTAGAGCTGCGGCACTGCAAACTGCACCCAAACAGAGCAAGGATGTCATCATCAACTTCCACAGCTACGACTGTATTTCATGTAAGGCTGAAACAAACAGAAAGACCACTTCCTCACTCTCCCTCTGAGCGACTTGGTCAGGGCCAATTCTCGTCTGTAATGCTGAGGGCTCACAGTGGGACGTGTACCATAACACTGTGTACCACTGAGGACACCTTCAGAGGGAGGGAAGTCGCACAGGATCTCTGAAAAGCACACAGAGCACTGTGCTACAGCACTGCTTTTGGGCTCTGTGTCATTACTGCCTCTGTGCAGGAAGAACAAGCCCAGGCTAACATGTTTACCAGGATCATATCATAGCAACACTAAGGAAAACAAAAAAAAACAGCACGGGCTTACCTTGTAACTGCTTGAATCTTCCTTCTAACTGATTGTAGTTATAGGGCACCTGAGCTGCATATCCTGGGGACAAGGGCCCAGGCATACTGGTGGATTTTTGTAATTCCATTTACAGGTAACAGAGGGATACGATGAACTGCAGCATAAAGAAACCACAGGTTTCTCTACCACACATCCAGGTAAATCCCAGCTTCCTCCGAAGTTTGGCTTCAGTCCCTGGAGAAAATGCTCTCGCTGAGCCCCAAGCAAACAAACAGCTCCGGTTCAAAATCCAGCGCTGTGGCTTGGCAGTGCGTTTTCTGTAACGGATTCAAACTTAAAGCACCAGGAGGGTTTTCTTGGTGTTTTTCCTTCCCCTGCTCTACTACAGTGCCTGAATCTCGTTTCAAACGCCCAGCTCTGATGAAACTAACTCAAAGAACAGCAAGCTTGTGGCTCAGCCTGAAGCCCAAGCAGCGCGGAGCCACGCACGGCCGTCCCAGCGGCTCTCCCAGGAGCCGCGCACACCTCCGACCTCGCGGCTGGTTTGTAATATAATCAGCAGCCGCCCGGGTGGAGGCTGATGTCACTCAATTACCATACGGCACGGTGGAGGAAACGAAGGCTGTACCAAGGGCGAAGGGGCGGCAGAGTCGGGGAAGAGCAGGGCCGGTGGTGGGACGCCGGGGAGGCTCCTTCCGCTGGAAGCACGGCGCGGTGGCAGCACCCGAGCTGACCGGCCGCGTGCGGGGCTGGCTGCCCACACCCGGCCCACCGCAGCCACACGAGCCGGTGGTATCTTCCTAAACAAAGCTGGTGGAATTACATGCTTCTGTGGAGAGCCTCATGTAACGGAAAAGTCTCAGATTACTATCGCTTGAAAAGGAGGGCACTGCTCTTCATTTATTTTCAAGAGCGTTCGCTTGAAAAAGCAACACGCACACAGAAGCGCTCATTCAGTATTTAGCAGCAGGCGAGGAGAGGACTCAGGAAAACGTGCTCTCCAGCATGCTGGGAACAAACGAAACCTTTGTGGAAGGGTTCCTTAAGCAGGCAGCTCCTTTTGCTCAGCTTCATGTCACTTGCTGATATGGAGGATTTTGACATCTCCCATGTGCACCATGGCGAGGGCACAGCGTCACCTCCATGCCCTGCGGCGGTGGCAGCAGCACGGCCGTGTGCTGGAGCTCAGCTCCTGGAGATGGCTGTAGGCACAGGATGGGTCAGCTCTCCCTCATGGGCAGGAGTCCTCCCCTCACTTATAAGTGAAATTAAAAGGTCAGTTCTGCATTGCTATGCTCAGTCTGCATCATTTGCCCGTTTGCTTGTTTTTAAAATTGCTGACAACATTCACACAAACGTTTTCTCTCTTTCCATTTCTTGCATTTCCAAATTCCTTTCCAATGGAATCAACGTTCTCTTCTCCTCCCACTCCATCCCCTCATTAAACATTTCAAAATGTTGCCTTTGTTGTGATGCTGCAGTTTCACAAGCCTTCAGTCACACAGCCATTTCTGAGGCTGGTCGCTGTGGGAGAAGCGCCCACGGGCTCGTTGCAGCCCTGGCTCCGGCAAGGCGCAGCTGGGAGCGCAACCCGGCCTCACCGATGTACCAGGCGTGAGCGGTGAGCAGCCCAGCCAAGAGCGGCGTTAGTTCAGGGAGAAGCGATGGAAGGCAGCACCTCCCAGCTGAAGCTGGGCTCTCCAACAGCACAGTCTGCTGGAAGCACCTGGCACGTTGCTCCCGAGGTCATAAATACATTTAAAATATCGATAGCCTTTAACTCGACTGGTTTCCTTACAACAATGAGCTACCCCAGCCCCGAGTTCCTTACTCTATTGATACAGAAGGGCTTTTGCTAGCATATGCCAGTGAACCCCTTTATACCAACGTAGCTGTGTTGACACAAAACTCGTGGTGCTACAGTAGGCCAAGAGTAGAGCCTAAAACACTTTGGCCCTTCTGAAAGCTGGCCCTCGATCTTTCATCACTGCCCACGTCTGTGCCACCAAAGCCCAGTCAGCTGCCTGGGGAAGAAAGTGACCATCTACAGCTGGAACACTGCTGTGCAATGGAACAAGGTGCTGCAGACTCTAAAAAAAGCACTTGGAAGGCGAGAGGGGACTTGAGGAAGCACCTGTACTTGCTGCTGCTGCGGGCAGGATGCTGCTCCGGGGACAACAATGCGCTGTGCTGGCGCGGCGAGCCCCACGTTCCTGCTCAACCTTCCCCTGGTAATCCCTGGGCAGCCAGCTGTCCCCTGGCATGCCGCAGCCACCTGACCTCCAGGCTGGGGGAAGGGGAACAAGGGGAAACAGAGCTGCTCATGTGCAACTGCAGATTCCCCAGAGCTCCAGGGGCACGAGCACTGGCCTATTTCTGCTGAGGACTTTTTTCCTGCAGCTTTCTACCAATGGCAGCTTTTGCCTGTGATGCCTGACCTACGTTATAATTAAAGGAAACCCTTCCCCTGGAGAGCAGGCAGGCAGCCAGGCCCTACCTGCAGGCGTATCGGCTCCCTGCTGTCCCACCTTGAGCAAACAGGTGTTGCCATGCGAGTGCAGGAGGCAGCCCTAGGTCGAAGAGTGACACGAGCTGGAGTATTTTTAATGTCGTTAAGGCCATAAATCAGGAGCCAGGAGCTTTCCCCCAGCTGAAAGCTTTCCCAGCACCTTTGGCAGGCGACACACTACTGCACGTGGCCATTATCAAAAACATAGAAAAGTAAAATATTACAAAAAATGAAACATTAAAGACTAAAAATAATCATCTGGCTTTGACCCATACAAAACACAGACTGGCATTCCCCACCCTGCCATAAAACGTTAACAACACAGACATGAATTTACACCTCTGATCGTCCCTGTGGGACAAACGAACGTGGTAAGCTGACAATTCCCAAGAAATACTGACGAAAAGTTGGGTTTTGAGCATATTTGTTCGTTCCCCCAGTTCTGGCCAGCCCAGAGGCGCTCAGTGCTACCTGAAAGAGAGAGGCAACTGCAGCAAGGACAAGCAGTGCTGGCTACATCACAAGCAGGGGGAAAGCTAAAGGAAAAGGGAGGAATTTGCATTTGAACTGAGCTTAATTTGTTCAAGATTTGAAGCACAGAGACACTGGGACTTTGTGGAGAACTCAGAATCACTCACTGTGAAATTCTGACCTTGTTTTAGCTGCCATCCAGGTTAGCATTTGGGCTGAACAGCAGCTCCCCAAGCAACAGATGTGACAGACTTTGTTAATGATGATATCAGCTCCTTGGGACGGCCCCGATCACCGGGTGCCGCCGACTCATCTGCCAGAGCATTACTTACGCTCGGCTGGGCCTCCTGTAGACATTTTGAAGGCTCCACTTAACAGGCTGGTGGTAAATCAGCAGAAAGAGCAAAGCAAAATGGGGACCTGTCCCTATTTGTGAAACTCTACACCATACGTAGCAACTTTGCAAAAGTGGGCATCCTGCCAGTTCCCATTTTTGTTTGAGTATCGTCAACCCTAATACAGTCATTTGCTGTTGACTCCGAATTCGTGACCCCGAGGCCTGTTTACTGCTGTTTGTAGCAATGCATTGAAGCAATCACAAGGTTCTCACATGCACAGAGCCCTTTTTTATACCCAGTTTTCACTCATTTTCTCTATTACTCTTTGACTAAGCCCTTGACAATACGAATTAGATTATTTGTTACGGAGTGGAATTAATACTTTAAAGGCCATAAACAGGATAACTTTTAAGCTACACTTGAGCCGGTGCTTATCAAATCAACCCAGCTTGAAATTGCCCATGTCCATGGTGCAATTCACCACTGATTACAGTGTTGGAGAAAACTAAGGGGCAAATCATGTGTTAACTTCCAGTAATCAGAGAGGGACATGGGATTTCTTTCCCTCATTTTTGCTCCCACTTTCCTCCCATAGCTCTGAAATAGTTGCTGCTTGCATTCTTTGAATGGCACCTCTCCCGTAGTGCATGACTGGTAATGATGGCTTGCATTGTGTACTTGTTAGGAGTTATTAAATGAAAGCACAAGCGATTATCCACTTAGCCATAAATACATGCAGTAATGCGAAGTGTGACTTAGTTGATGTGATTAGAGTTTTGCAAAGCCTCAAGGAGAACAAGAGGTTGATTACAGTAATAATATGAACATAGAAGTAATATCTGGAGGCAGGTGCTTTCCCCAGAACAGAAAGGATCTGTCCCAGGATCTGCTCATATACGGCTTCCGAGAAGTGTTGCTGAAGCGAAAGGGCTCCTACCAGAAAGCAATTCTATGGGAAATGACTGATATCAAATCTAGCACAATTGCCATCCAAACCCCTATCGGTACTTCTAAGATCGAACCAAACCATCCCTTTTCCCAACCAAAAGAAAACCCATAACAAAACTCTTAGCAGATTCTCAAAAGAAGTAGAGACACAAAATTCTAAGTTCCAGGCTAGGGATCCAGTTCATAACTCTTCTGCAGAAAATAACTGTTAGGTTGGCAGCATTACCAGTACTCACATAGCCCAGCTAGAATTGGAATAGCTACAAATTGCCTGACCACCTCATCCATCCATCACTCTACGCAGTTCTCCACCAATAAAGTCAACCAGCACTGGCTGGCTTTACTGGGTTACATCGAAGATAATGTTTGTGGTGGACACAATATCCAAAGAGGCCCACCCACAAAAGACATTCATTTATTGCAGACGTGAGAAACCAAGAAGGCAATTCACAAAATGTTCCCTGGGTACCATAAAACAAACGCAGGCTTTACACTGCTGTGTTCTGAAACAAAGATGTGATTTTACAACTCCATGGAAGACAATTATCTTTCTAATGGGAAGCAGAATGCACACCAGAGCCTACAATAATTACAAATCTGGTTAATCATCACCCTTGTCATTCCTTTTACTCTTATTTGCTCTTGTAAATTTTACTTGGTGACTAACTAGGGAAAAATTACAAGATGAAAAGGATAATCTATCAACCTAAAACGCCACAAAAATCAGACAACATTCGATCCTCTTGAAAGGAACTGAAGTCCTTCCACATCCCCTCCAGTGCCACAGTCAAGAACTGACAACTCCATCATGTTTGCTGTTCTTGACTCCTCTGCACAGTAAAAGGAGAATCTCTCCTTACTTCTGAAATATTTTCAGCAAGGAAAGACTTTTTTGCCGGGGATTGTTCTGGAAACAGAGTTATTTTTATCATCTTTGACAATTTGCATAACACAAATCCTGAACAGCTCGCTGCCTTGCCTGCAGTTCGCACACAAGATGCTGGAGCACAGAAAGGAGCAGCCCACACTCCGAGCTCGAGTCGCTGTGCCAGCTTCATTTGGCCTTCCCTGCTGCGGGTACCGGTGACAGCAGGATTGCTCTTCCCAACTCGCCATCCCCTGTGCCACTTGGCAACTGCCTCAGCAGGTCAACCAAACACAAACAGAACAGGAGAGCTTCTCATCAGTAATGCTTCCATGTCAGAACTGCATTTTAATTCTTCTGTTTAAAGGGTGTTTTAGGTCAGTGGCAAACAGAGAGGTCCTCTAAGTCCTTTCTAGATACATTCTCCACGACTCACGCAGGCCTGGGAGATCCACTGGCATCAAAATGCAAGAGAAAGGGGCGGACTACAAAGCTGGGGACCACAAGGACTGCCGACACTGACGGACCTGTTCATGTTTCCCTTCCACCAAGCCCAGCCTGGCCTCCAGCAGCTCAGCACTCGGCCCCAGGCACAGACTTGGGCTCAGGATGAACCTCCACGTGGTGACGAAAGTGGCTCGAAACCGTAGGGAAAACTTTTGACAAATCAGGCCATAATGGCAACTTACTACTGAAACTGGGTCAGTTCCACCTGGTTTCAGGTTTCAGTGTGAACGGTTTACACAACTCCCAGATGAACAGGAAAGTTGACATGACTTTTGCAAGAGCAAGTCCTTGCTACCTGCAGCAGAGGAATGTTTGCCAGAAAAACTTGCAAAGGGCAACTCGAGCACTTGGTGTTTGGGAAAGAGCATGGCTTCTGTTGGTGCATATTCCAGTCCAAATGGCTTTTTCTGAACTGTACCGCTTCCCATTCCCTGGAACTTGAAGCAGGGAAGCTATCCCCGAAGAACTCAGAAAATGGCATTCACAGGTATTCCCTGTGGCCCATGAAATGCCTTTGTGGTTTGCTACCTGACTTAGATGAATAACTCTTTTAAGAAGTCTATTAAAATCAAGTACGGTACACAAGTATGCACTTCGCATACTCATTTTCTCAGAAACTTCAGCTTCTTGATTTTCTTCCAGAAAATTCTCCCTCTACAGGTTTTAATGTGCTTTTTTAGAAGGTGATATTATTTTTATTGCCTCTCCTCACCCTTTCCCTCCTCTGTCTGAATTGCACCTACATTTACATGTAGGAAGGAGAAAGAGTTTCACCACTCCTTTCTTTCTTCTTCCATTTGCCCTGCTTTTTTTTTTCCCGGAGTTTGACCACAAACACAGGAGGAGATGCTCTGTTGCTGCATCAGAATCACTCAGGCATGCAAATTCAATCTTGTCTCACTGCTGAACCAAATGAAAATAGGGTGAAAGCAATAAGCAGAGCACACTGATCTTTATAAATCTCCATAAGCCAGATTATTTCTTTCTACCATTTCCCCTGCTTCCCATATATAGGGCAGAAAGCATAGAGGCTATATTAATGTTTGTGAATATACCCTGATGGTGACCAGCTGCCTCACACGTGGTAAGCTCAGGGGAAAAGGACTAAGAAGGCACCTTTCTGCTCTGCCAGTTCCATAACTGGAGAAAGTCAAGCCCCTCAAGTAGAAAGCTCTGAACTTAACTGGGCTCCATAAAGAACCTGAGCTCTTGTGGAGCTCTGGAACAAAGATCCAGAACAGCCCAGGTACAGGCATGAGCTGAAAGCCTCATTTTTGAAGTCAACATAAACAAAACACCTCTTCCTCACCCACAAAATTTCACCATTTGGGGATTGCTTGTCACTGCAAAAAGCCTAATGATCAATTGACAAGTACTAATTGTCTGAAAAAAAGTCATTATTCCACAGCAAGCCACGTTTCATCCTTATGCATGTGCAAACACTGTCCATGTACGACACACATCCACCTCAAAGCCTTAATAACATTTGAAGAAAGCAAGGCTACTAAAAACTCACATGGTGCAACACATAGATACAAAGTGATTGGGAAAAAACCTGTTTGCATTGCTCACTAGAAGAGATCAAAGCTGCAAGGAAGAATGCTACAAACTAAAAAAGAGGAGCTCAAAAGCTAATTTTCATCCTCCTCTGAGCCTGTCTGGTGCTCACTCCCCTTCCCATTCTTTTTGCCTCTTTCCATCGAGGCCATCTAGGTTTACATTTCTCCAGGATATTACCTCAAGATAAGAATCAAAGCTGTGATCCAAGGGGATGATTTCATCACTAATCTTTCCCCATTAGAAGAACTCAAAGGTTAACAGAAATTAGTAAACATCTTTTAATCCTGTACTGCATTTTGCTTTGCAGTATGCTCTGTTGCTAGACACTATTTATACTTCAGGGAGTACTTTCATGCAGTATCCAAGCAACAAATAGAAGGATAATGCGAGGCACACTGCAGATTTGGCTGAATAAATACAATAAATACAGAGACATTGCTAGCTAGGCACTGAAGACATAAGATGAAAACACTCTTTTCTGCATACACATTTTTTGTGGAAAGACATCTTTTAAATTACAGACTCACGACTAGGTTCTGAAATGCACACACAGCCAAGCTCATTCCTGATAAAATCAGAAATTAAAAAAAAATGACATTGCCGTCATTGGCACCTCATCATTGGAGAAATCCTTTCCATTAAGATGATGCAGCAAATATCTAAGCAATCACATTATTTCAATGAAGGGCCATTAACAGTTAACCCACGGTTTCTCTGCATTAAACATACCTAAAACGTTGTTTCCAACAGCAAAGATTAAGACAGAAAGGATTATAATGATCAGGTGTCCCATGGTGGCCATTGTGGGTCAGATTCCCAGCTGGAGGAAGTCAGCATGGTCTCCCAGAAGCCAGCAGGAAAATGCCAATCTACACCAACTGACAATCTGGTTGATCAGCCTCCTACACCACCAACCTCAGCCTCAGCTCTGCTGCTGTTCCTGGCTCAGCTCTCACGAGCTATGGGGAAGGCATCTCCCAGGGAGGATCCTTCCTCTCTTCAGGCAGCTGGGCAGCCGGTGTTTGACTCCACAAAGCCTACCCTGCCCCTCCTCGCTCGTCAGATGCTGACACAGAACACTGCATCTCACCCACCCCAGTGCTGCAGGCAGCCAAAAGCATGTCCCCTGGTGCTTTTACTCTTTCCTGATGCCATGGTGATGAATGGATGATGACAACTAAAATAGACAGGAGAGAGCTGTGCTGTGCCAGGCTGGGAGTTAAGGCAACGCGCTCATCTAAAGTCAGTGCATGTAAGGAAGCACACCATGAAGGTTGGCACAGGGACCACGAGTCTAATACTCAGGTATGACAGAGCAGATTTACCTGCTTTCAGGATTACCCTCATGGGTATTTCATTGGTAAGATCCTAAAAGCAGATATGCACACACACACCCAGCATGCATACAGTAGTTCTCTATCTCCTTCCTCTAGGTACAGATGGCTTTTTATTATTTAATCACTTCTCAACTACAGTACTTTTTCAGGTGTCCTACATTCACTGCAAGAATGTTCTTCTGCCTTATTTCGCCAAAGCACTGCACTGCTGTCCTTAGCACAGAGTCAACCCCCCGTGAATTGAGGCCTGGCATACATCTAGAGATCTCCACGAGGAGCTGCGCTACCTGCACGAGTGCAAGAACGTTCTGCACAGCGACACAGAGAGCAGTCAGCACTGCCTCATTCCTGGCAAGATGATGGGCTCACCCAAGTGCATCTCTAACTCCATACTGCTTAGTCTCGAAAGAATTTAATCAGAGCTGTAAAATGACAGCAGCTGTCAGACTTTCCACACTGTGTGGCTGCCAGCAGTGCTCCTTTTCTGCTCCCACCCCAAAGCAGCTCAACGCCCATTTTCCAGCTCCACTCGTCCTGCCTGAGCTGGGTCGGTTGTTCACACGGATGCAATCACTTCCATGCATCAATCTGTTACCACGCAATCATAAATACTATTCATCAAGTGGACAGGCATGTATGGTTCCAGATAACTCAGAAATTACTTTCTCCAGAAGCCCAGCTCCATGCCAAGGAAGCTACACTGGCCCACGGATCTGGCAGCTGATCAGTTCAAAGATCTGGTTTATCCCCATGTTCTTTGCACGCTGCTCATGTGATTCCAAAGAGAAAACTTTGAACTATGCAGAACTGATACCAAAATCATATCACTGTAGAATGAGATACAGATGGTCTTTGTACTAAATTACTTTTTTGATGGGACATCACTGAATATGAGTTGTTCACATTCACTTGAAAGTAATTTTATGGAGCATAGATGCAGTGATGCTTTTTGGGGGGGAGTCAGTCTGCTCATTATCTTGAAAATAAAAGTGCTAAAAATATTACCTTTTTTTGTTTGTTTGTTATTGGTTTGGTTTCTTTGTTTCATTTTCTTCAGACAAACTCCTCCACCAGCAACTTCAAGAGCAAGTGCATTAATCACCAGTGACAGACTGACAAAGCTTTCCTTGTGCAATGAGAAAAGCGTGGTGCTTCCCAGCAGCCACAGGCAGTGCTGCAGGTGCCGTGCTAACTACAGCAGCCTCACCAGCACCACACTTTCACCTTTGGTGCCTGCATGGCACAGACCACGTAAAACGATACTCTTGTTTTCAACGTGAGCCTCCTACAGATTCTGGTGAAGTACAGCAGCTGAGGAACTCCAGCAGAGGAACTGCTCCAGACACAAAATCTAGCAGGAAAGCACTGGGTGAGGTCCACACTTAGAAGCTGATGAAGTTATTTCACCAAAAGCTTTCCCATCTGAGCAAAATCAGCTTTTTCCAAATAATCACTTTCATACCTACTCGAGCAATTTTGCACTGGGCCTTTGGCTGCCAAACGTGGACTTAGAACCACGTTTAAAACCAGAGCTGCCCAGGCTGATGCTGAGGAGATGCAACTGCAGCTTCATTGCTGTAAGGTTATTTCTGTTCAGTATCAGGTGAATCCTGCACGTGCTCTTCAGACTTGACTTCCATTGGCCTGCAAAGCTTCCACACTACTTACAGGCATCAATAGGATGCAGGTTTCTCTTTCCTTAAACACTTGTTACTAAAATGAGAGAACTGATTTCCAAATCCTCGTTACCTCAGGCACTGATCTTTATGAAATGTACTGCAAGAGATTATTATTCTCAGCATGCTCCCTCCTTCAAAGCCAAAAAATAAGCCAAAACATTTATTCTCTTACAAGCTAAATCATTGCTTTTCGTGTTTTTTTCTTCTTTTCTTTTTTTATTCTTTTTTTTCTTTTTTTTTTTTTAAACTTGAGACCTGAAACTTCATTCTGACTGTGCAGAATTCTTCCAGTAACACCTTTGCTAAAAGAGATTTGCCGGACAGCAGGGACGAGCAGGTGCACAATACCTCAAGAATGCTACAAGCAGGACTTTCCTTCTGGCTGTTCTGGGGATTGGTTCTGCCAACGTCCTGCACTGGTGCTGTCGGGGGAACGGCTCAACTATCAGGGCTATCTAGCCTCACATCTGGTACCCAGCACAGGTTTCCTTTACCGTTTTTTATCCTCAAGAAATAGGTATTCCTCTATTCTAAAAAGAAAACGTTTCGATACTACGACTTCAATAACCATTTCAATGGCTTTCCCTTTCTGCTTCTTGAGAATCCAAGCTACTAGCATGAACTACAGGGCTACTTTCCCTCTGCGAGAGAGACAGCTACAGAAAGCTGCACTCCTTGTGCAGTCTCCTTACCTGCATTCCCCTAGGAGCCTCATGATCACCACGAAGGGCAACATCATCGCGTGTCCTGACCTATGCACAGTCATCTGGGTGGAGCTGTAGAAGGAACACAGTTTCCCCTGCCCTGCTCTGAGAAGATACACCTCTGTTATTTCGTAAACTTTGAAACTCTTCTTTATTCACCTATCAGACAGCTGAGTCACAGACCTGCTGGTCACTCAGGTGAACGTAAATGACAAAAGGACAAAATACAAATGAAAAGCAGAAAAGTGAATGACTTTAGCCAAGCACTTCTTAATATCAAAGTAGCTAACCAAAGAAAGGGAAAGTTTTGGAGGTGACAATTCTCACACTACCTGAAAAAGGCATGTGAGATGGTGAGCATGGTACACCTGAATGTCACAGTCCCAGGTGGAGTGTGATAAATTCTGCTGAAAAACAGAATTGTTTCTATAGGCTTTGGTAAGAGCTCTGGGAGCCAAGGCGCTGCACAGCAAATCTCGTTAGCTAATGGCCCTTGGTGGACGAAATCCAACTCTTGAGGATTTGTGAATGAAGAATTTTGCACAAACACGATATC
Organism: Penelope pileata; assembly: GCA_013396635.1. Taxonomy (NCBI): domain Eukaryota; kingdom Metazoa; phylum Chordata; class Aves; order Galliformes; family Cracidae; genus Penelope; species Penelope pileata. The sequence continues at coordinate 103,046 of WBMW01002901.1, forward strand.
TTTTTGGCTTCTCTAGAGCAGGTAGAATTACCCAGTCTTCCAGCAAGACCTTCCAAAGAACCACAGAGAACAAGGACAGGTGAAAGATGATTTCCTACACCGGGGTTTCTTAATTTACCAAGCAGAGATCAGTTACCCTCTTCTCGTATCGGTTGCAGAGTGAGTGAGTTCAACATGAATGGCAACCAATCTGGTTGCATATCTTCATCAAATCTGAATTCTGATTGAAAGTTGAGTTCCCAGGCAATTCTTTGTCTTTTAAACTGAACCAACCATTAGCATTCTGGTATTCACGGTATACAGGCCACTTTAATAATACCAGCTGTGCTGACACCAGTGCTTCTCTACCACTATTTATCATGCCTGCTTTAACCATGCTCCTCTCCAATACATTGTTCTGACCACAGATGATTCTGATCACCATCTCCTGCATTGCTCTTTAAGTATTTCACCATTTCATGGGGCCATTACGATGGGGCCAATCAGAATGTCAAGTTCTGGCTCAGAATTCACCTCTTGCTTACCTGCTCTCCATCCTTTTCCTTTACAACAAAGGAAGTAAGCTTGAAGTACAGTAAACCAGAATCAATACAAGATGGAGGCTTCACAAAAGAGGCACTTCACAGCCTGAAGAAGAATGTAGACAGAAGATGCTTGCACCAACAGAAAGTTTCACATTGAATACGTAGCCATCAGTCAGGCAGCATCAAATGCAGCTCTACTTTGGCATATTATCAATGAGGGAATGAAGAGCTGTCTGCTCAGAAACCTTTTGTACTAGTATAAGAAGATAATGCTGCGTGTATGTTTCAGAAAATGCATGACATTGATTGCCTTTTGGTTTGTCTCGTCAGCTCAGTGAAAGGAAGACATGCTGATGGAACTGGACACCCCCAGGCAGCTGCTGGATATGACTAACCCAGAATCTCCAGAAAGAAAACTGCTTTTGGCAGAAGATGGCCAATCCAAAATGGCTGCCCTGAGACTCAGAGGTGCAGGAAGATGCTGGTGCCCACAAAGAGCCACCGTCCTTCTAAGTCAGACTGCACTTAGCACACTGCTTTTTAGGGAATTTGGGCCCTGCATACGGTGCATGACTACTTCTGCCTCAGAGAGTGGTGAAATTCACCCAGAAGAAAATGATGGGGCAGTGAAATCTATGGATGCCAGAGCCCAGAGGAGCCCCTGAGCTCAGCTAGTTGGCTTTGTGCGCAAGACCAGCCCCAGGCTTTCATGCAGTGGTTATCACATCTGATTCAACGACAGGCAGCTGAATTAGAGGGCACCTCAGAAGGAGCCTGTCTCAATTTAAAGACTACAGTGAGAGTGATTACTGGCACCCCAGCTCCAGGCTGAGTTGGTTTCCCCAGCAGCCAACCACCTGGACGTGCCTGCCCTTCTGGGGAGACGCAAGGAGAGATCACCCACCAGAAAATGTATGTACGGTGCCAGGAGCATCGTGGCTCAGTCTGTAACTATAACTATAACCTCCAATTTGCAACACAACCCCCTCTTCACTTCTCTCTCCCTCCATCGTCGCGAGGATTTCAAGCAGTGCTGCAGCAGTGCAGGACGCTCAGCCACGTTTTGGCAGCACATGGCATTATCAGCACTAACAGTAGAGAATTACAGGTGTGAAGCACATCAAACTAAACTAGTGGTGTATAAAGCTGATAAAAAACAAATGCACCATACTCTGGGACAATGTTTAAAAATGGCTCTGAATCAAATCTTTAGCAAAGTTATTTGCTTTGAAATTGGTATTTGTTTTAGGCTATCTAAATAATTCAAGTACTTTCCTTGCATTACTTCTCCTTGAAGTAAGAGTTCCACGTTTATTATTCATTACTCAGGTGGGGAGCTTTGCTTGCTGTAAAATTAAGTGGAACAACAGGCAGTAGTAAAGGCTAGATGTGGGTCCTGAGCCCTGCTGGTGAGATTTGTACTGAAAGCACTTCCACACACCAAGAATGAAAAACAGATTACATCTGCTAACGTGGCAGGAGTAAAATGCACTTTTTTCCTTAAACAAGGTCAAACTAAAAAACTCAGGTCAAGATCCTTGTTTTACACCAACCTACCCCCACCCCACAAGTGTCTGCCAGGCTACTTCTGGCCCCACGTGGCACAGCCTCATTCCAGGTTTGGCATTTTACCTGCAACTGCAAACACACACTGTGATGAGCTGCTGTATATTTAACAGCTCTGCTTAAGACAGCAAAACCTAACTAGCACACACCCTTTCTGCAAGCAGCTCCATTAAGCTGATACAGATACTTCCCTCAGTAAGGGTTACACGATCTGCTCTCTGCCCACCTGCACCAACTATTTTATTTCCCTGCTACTCAGCTCCAAACCTGATCCTGCCCTGTGTCTGGCACACAAAGGTGTTCTGCATGTAATGCATTCCCACAGCTGGCATGAAGAGCAGAAAGGGCTTCAGACGGTCTCATCGGAATCACAGATTAAACAGATGATACCTTTGTCCCAGTGCAGCAAATTTAATAAATCTGCTTCAACTTGTTACAAAATGTTGAGTTTAAAACCGTCCCTGTAACTAAAATTTCAATGGTGGAAAGCTCAGCATATTTAGAGCTGTTTTCTGTCTTCACAGTATGTCCCACGCTACCGAGGCATTTTGTTCAGAGGTCAGGAATGTGGGCATGCCACCATGAGAGTCAGGAAATCATTTACAGAATGCATAAAAATTGCTTTGCAGGGCAATGCCTCAGAGCTGAGAGGACATGACATAATCTCCTTGCTGCATAAACAAATTTGGTTAATGTACAGCCTCTAATACGCAATAGTCAAAGGTTTTAAGGAAAAGCAGACCCACTCAAATTTAATATCCCTGCTGATGAGAGTGTAACTCAGTAGAAGACAGCACGTACTACAGAAGCTCTGGTTTTTCGGAAAAAGAAATAATGATAGTTTCAGCATTATTTACTAAATAACAACCACCTCCAACTACCACATTCCTTCATTTCAGAGCAGGTGAGATGTTCAGAAGACCTCCAAATGGAGATACTTTGAATTTTGTTATCCTTCTGGTTCTTTTCCTGGAGATGAATGTCATTACCAATGACAGAAACCCAACCAAAATGATGTAAACACACAAGTCAGATGCTTAATACCTGATGAAAATGACAAATCGTGTCATTCTAGCAACTCAGAATTCTAGATAGATTTTTACAATGAAATATTCCAAATCTGATTTAAAAGGTGCCAGAAATTTCTTACACAAGAAGGACATACTTGCCACACAACAAAGCACATGTATCTTCTGAAAAATCAAGTAATATTGGCCACAAGTGACATTTCAAGCAATTTATTTGTTAAGTTAATAGGAAGATGGAATAGCTACTGGTATCTTATCCATCAGGAATTTCGACAGCCACAAACTTATCTCAGGGCATGCAAGTGGAGCACTGTTGTCATTTGTGGCCCCAGAAACTCATTGTTAATTCTGTCATATCACTGCAGTCATCTGGTGTGACTGAAAGAGCACCAACATGTGCTCTGAAGAACCCATTCAGGACAAAAACAAACACGTGGTTATCTATGTGCACCTTTAGAGAACACTGGAAATTTTACACTTTCGATTACATACACTGCACTTACCAGCCAGCAAAACCTAGTTTCTGGAGCAGATTAAACAAGATTTCTAGCACCCCCTTTTCAGAGATTCAAATAAACTAGCATCACTTTGCTCACAAACTTTCAGGTTCTTCAAAAAAATAAATTTTTTTAATTTTAATCTGCAGCAACTGTCCTTCAACTGACTCAGTGGACAACTATTACTGAATACAGAATGGACTAAGAAGAGAAAAATACTGGAATGAAAACAAAAACCACCACTTGACTGAACTTGTTCTTGGCTATCCACTGACTCACACTGATGTTGTGCAGCCAACTTCAGGACTAACCAGCACTGGAACACCTAGGAAGCCTCAAACTTACCTGCAGCTATTCCATGCAACATCACAGAAATTGGTACATTTCAGTGGATTAGAACGAGAATTTCACATTTGGCCTTCAGTGCTTAAGAGTTTGGTATCTTTCTCTTTATTTTTAAAGGAAATAAATCTAAGAGCTTTGGCTATGTACACCAAAGAACTTGGATATTCTTAAGAGAAACCCTTTTACTGTTATGCAGTCATCAGAAAGTTCTGCCTGCACCTGCATCCGAAATAACATCTTAACCACAGTCAAGCTCTCAGTCTCTGGTTCCAAATGTCAATCTCTACAGCTACTCCATACCACCATCCACCAACAGGTCAATGTAATATTTTAACACAAGCAGATGAAAAGGTAATTAAAGGACACGCTGTTATTTTTACCTACGTGTATCATGAAAGAATGAAACACGTCCACACACACAGATACGAAAAAGGTGAGAGAAATAGAGTCAGTACAATCTGCTAATTAAAAAAAAAGATTAAGTCTCTGTCTTCCTGTGCTTACACCAAAATAATAAAAATCTTCATAGCAAACCCAAACAGCCATGTTTTATGAAACATCATACATGAGCACATCTTGGTAAACAACGTGAGACCATCACGTCCCAGTGATGTTAACAGAAGGAACAAATCTCAAAAATTCTTCTGTCAAACTGAACTTGTCCTCAGGAAAATTTCAGCTCTAGCTTACCAACGAGGCGCGGGCACTGAACACAGCCTGTCACACGCACACGGTCCCGGTCTGCCAATGGGATGAGCACTTACCAGCTAGGGCCTTGATGCGAGATCGTTCAAACAGTCGAGCAGAACTATTTTCGTTGTCCCAGTCATCGACATCCCAGCGGTTGTTGACATCACTGTACTGCTGCTGGATTTCAATGTTGTCGTAATCTGTCGCTACTGTTGTCGTCATCCTGAGTCTTCTTAATCTATTCTCAGCATCAGATTCTTCTTAAAATCCGCTGTAAAATAAAAACACGTAACAACGCAATGGGTTTAGGCAACATACGTGTAGTGGAAGCAGTAAGGTTCAAGCCTAAGGCTTCTGTACGAGAGCAAGACCTCAAGGCCGACGCTTTGCTGCATACACGTGTGCAGGAGTGCCATGTTGGACTCCACACAGGGAAGGTGGAACATGCTGCAGTGAGACACTTCAATAACTTAATTTCAAAAGCGGCCTGTCTCCTTTGTAGATTTGTGGATGCTGATTGAAGCACACGGACCCAGGGGCAAGCCAGCTAAGAAAACTCTGAAGTGCAAAGAAACCCTTGGCATCAGTACAGAACGGTGAAAACACCGACGAAAAAATCTAAATGCGTAAGATGTCACAGAAGCCTTTCAACACAGATCTGAAGAAACATTCCCCTCACACGTCGGCTGTGTGGTGCTCTGGGGGGATGTAAGTGCGGGTACCCAGCCGCGCGGTGCCCGCCCCCCACACGAGGGGCTCTGCCCAGGCAGCGGACGCCATTAGCTGCTCGCCCTGCTCTGACTGGAACCTGCATGCGCTTATCCGCAGCGTGGGTACAGGAGAGCCTAACGCCTGCTCTAGAGGAAGAGGAGGGAGGCTATAAATGGCCGCTAAGCTCTTTANCCGGCCCGCCAACCGCGCCCGCCTCAGCCCGGGGTACCCGCCCGGCTCTGCCAGGCCCCGGGTTCATTTTCTTCCGTTCCTCGCCACGCAGAAGTTTCCTCACGCGTTTATTCGTTGTCCCTTCGTTGTGCGTAGAAGTGGCCCACGCACCCAGCTCGAGGCTGGAAGCTGAGCAGCTGTTACTGAGCCTCATGAGCCACCCCGCCTTCACAAGTGGGGAGGAACTGCTTGAGCTGCGGCGAACTGTCAGCAGGAGAGAACATGGGAAAACCACTCTGGGAAAGGCCTTTGAAACAATGCTCCCTCATGTCTTCATTGTCCAGGAGGGAGCTGGCCATGGGCTCTGTAGGCTGAACGGCTCCAGTAGGACCCAGGCACTGTGTGTAAGCAAAGGGACGGAGCAAAGAAGGGGACAGGATTAGGTCCCACCAGCACCAGGTGAGCTTCTGCACAGCATTCACCCCTGGTCCTGACCCAGCCTCCAGCCTGGACAAAAGCCTCTCATTGAATCCTGCACGCAGGCAGGAATTGGGGTTAATGCCAATTAAACCCCTGCCATAAACAACAAGCAGAGTCAGGCGGTCACACAGCACCAGGCCCAGTCCTCCCAACTGTCTGCATCCATCATCGCCCAACAGAGGGGGAAACGTGCCCTGGAAAAGCAGCAGCTCCAGCCACAAAAACAAAAGCAACAGCCCTAAGAACTGGAGGCTGCTAGTTCAGTGGAGATGCTGCAAGCCATCAGATTTTATTTATTGCTATATCATCTGTGTTTAGATGTACAAACAACTGCATCCAGAATAAATCCAACCTGTGCCTTATCCCTTCTCTTCCCTTCTTGAGCATGAAACGAGCAAAATCTATCCTGGGTAAAGGTAAACTGAGCATGCAATGGGCCTGTTATCCCACACCTGTAAGGCCAGAAAACTTGCATCCTGGTTCTGGTCCTGCAGAGCTGTTACATTAAAAGAAATGCCTGTTTCCACTGGCTGACCCAAGCAGGCGTAAAAGACACACAGTGCAGCAATAAAAATAAGTACCTTGCAGCAAAACCCTTGTAGGAAAAGATGAAGATACCACAACTGAATTCTAAATGAAATAAACCACCAGGCCTTCTTCCAAAGTAAGAACCAAGTACACAGTGTGCAACCACAGCCCTAAGCTCATGCTGAAAACCATTCTTGAGGCTCCAGCCCAAGACCCAGGGCTGCAGGGAGCAGCATGAGGAGCTAAACACAAGCTCTGCAGAAAGCTCCGCACTGCTCGCTGCTCAAATGGAGCTCCTGCAGAAGGGCTGGGCTGAAACAGCAAGTCTTGTTTCTAAGTTGTGGATGGCCCTATTTGATAAATGGAAACATCACCACCATCTACAGCTGCCCTATGGGGAAAAACAACAATTTTCCTGGAGCTCTTGATGTAGATAAGTTCACTATTAATAACCTCAAGGGTGATCTGACACCACAAAACGAGCCCTGCACCTGAAAGACATATGGTGAGAAAACTGTGTGTACATGTAACGTATATTTGTATTGCTCACATGCATATATATATTTCAAGGCTGACACCTGAGTCACACTGAACTGCTGTAATTCATTTGGTCGGACTTCCACTGCCTGATATCTCAACGAGCACTCTGTGAGAACAGACTTGCTTTATGACAGCAGTCAGCACAAAGCAGGAGGGGCTGCTTTGTTTACCATTAGCTTACTGCAGCACTCTCCACTCATGCACAAAGCGCCCACTGACATCCTTGCAAGAAATCACTACAGAATATGTAGCGCAGGCAGAAAGCACGCAGGCAGAAGAAAGCCTGTGCTCCAGCAGGAAAACAACCTTTGTAATTTAAACACCCTGGCCTGCCTTTAAGCTGGAATACCAATCTAATAAAGGAACAGTGATTTCTGTGGAGAGCCAAATGTAACATGAATTTCAGCTGTCAACATCCTGAGCAGTCTTAATAGGGAAGACTCCAAAGCAACCCATTCTCAGAGTATGAAGACAACGAGCAAGCTGATAAGCAATGCATTCCAGAAATGGCTGGTCCCAACTTCATTACAATTCAGCCAGACCAGACAGACACTCTAAGAGGTCTTTAGATAGCACTTACAAGCAGAAAAAGGGCACTGGGGTTTCTCACTTTGTCCCCGTCCTCCTAAACTTACATGCCCACGCTGTACGCACCAGGGCCTTGGAGACCTTAGCAGGCAACCAAGGGATAAGCAGGCATGGTGGTGAACTAGTGAGGAGCCTGCAGATGCTCCAGTCCCCAGAATACTCAGCACAGACCTGTGCTGGTGACGGGCAAAAAAAAGATTTTGTAACTTGTGAAAACTTCTGTCTTCACTGTTAAACTGTAACACACTATTGCCTTCTGCCAAGCTGATACAATACCAGAAGACCTAATGAGAATGAAGGGATGAAACCTTTTCATTTCAAAGCATTCTTTAAAATACATTGCATAATTTGGGGGCGGAGGGGTTGGCCTTATCTTCAAAAAAGAATAAATGGCTTCAAGAAAGAATGAGCTACCAGGAAAAGCTTTTTCTCAGATAGTTTTCAAAGGCAATATCCAAGGGTCAGACCTTTTGTATTTACTTTCATAAATAAACCAGATTCTACTCTGCTTGTTTCTCAGATAATAGAAAATAAACAGTTTTATTCAGACCATCTGAAGAATGAATTCATTTTAAAAAAATTCATTGGCTACTTTCAAATGCAATAATGTAATTCATTAAACGGGCTAAGGCTGTAATCGCTAAAATTCTGCCGTAACCACACATCTGGAATTACTTCTTAATAGTTGCATTTATCTTTAAAGTAAACATTATTTCTTCAAGCGTCACTATTCTCCTGTTAAACGTTCTAGGCTGTCTTTAGTTTCATATTACCCTTACTGCCTCTGGGTTGTCAGGAGGTTTTATGACGCTATGATTGCACAAAACGTATTTTGAACGGCGATCCCAAACGCTGTCATTACTCATGTAAATAGTGCATCCCCCAGCTAACGCTCAGCAGACCCTCCTGCAGTTTCCCTGACAGTTCAGATAAATCGCACGCGACTGAACGGCTGAGAGGGCTGAAATGGGGACACGGACACTTGCACCTCGAGGCTGCTAGAGCACATGGTCTACGAGCACAACCACTGTAACGAAGACAATAGGCTCTCTCCATTTCCTGCGTATCGGGTACGTACAGCAAAGACACCAAAATCACCGGCTGCCTCCTTGCTGGCAGCCCCCTGAATCCAAGGCTGGACAAGCACAAATCGATCTGATGACCCCTTCTGCAGGACTTCCACCTCCAGATGCTTCCACACCCAGTCTGTACCGCTTTTCTCTGCCTGATGACTCACACCGGGGCAATTAGTCCGGCTCTTAAACAACAAATTCACTTGAAGTACTTATTAAAAGGAAGGAAATCTAGTTAAGGTGCAACTGGACTTTGCAATATTCAGTTCCCCCCGACAGCAGCTCAACAGACAACAAATATTTTTAACACGTCATTTTGAATCTCATTTTTGAGCAAGAGGATCCAGAAATTCTTCTGAGCTCCCAGAATCCAGATACATCTCATCTCTCCATCAGGATGAGGTTCTTATCTTAACTTCCCCAGAAAGGAGAACTGGACTACCCCAGTCAATAGGGACACGTTAGGAGAAGCTCCTACCTGTGTTCAAAATGACAAACATGGTCAAACACATCCCAGCATGCAAATCCTGCAAGTATTCAATCACAGCTAGAAATCAGAGTTCTGCAAGACAACTGAACTGAAAGAGTTCTTAATGCAAACCTCAGAAAACTGGAAACAACATGCCTCCATTCCAGCCGCTCCTTCACCTGACGTCAGGAGGAGCTGGCTGCCATCCTGTCCTCATGCTCGGCCCCGAGACGACGGCTTCGTGCTACATGAGCTGCACTACACAAGGGAGAGACCTCTCATCCACACAGCGCCGTTTAGCAGCACAACTGCTGACATTTGGGCTCGTTGTTTCAACTGCTAATCCAGTTGTAAAATAATAAAGGCACTAATATGGCAAGGCTTTAATTCCCCTGACCTACGACAACCTCTCATGCATGCAGGGTCTGGCTCCAGTCTCATCTTCTCTTTGACAAACAGAACCACGGTATTTCTGCATTTTCTGGACCAGAAGCGCTTTAGGAATTTTGTCTCTGCTTTTGTGCTTGCTACAAGTCAACACACTCACTGGTGCTGACTCCTCTGGCCACACACACTCCGGGATGTGGGGGCTGAGAGCTGAAACCCCCCCCAAAAGGTCACAGGAAAAGGGTGGACGGGCTGTGCTACTGGGGAGCTGGATGCCACAGTCAGCGTGTAGGCCACAGACACTTCAGGAATGCACAAACAAAGCAAGGCTGGAGACTCTTGATTCCCAATACAGGTTGGAAAAGCGGGCAAAGGTCATTCAAATCATGCAGCCTGTCTTTTGCATAGCGAGCTCTACTTCCCACATCTCAAATAACCCATCGTCTGAAAACCAGCAGAGTGGGAGTTTTACAAGCTCTGTTTTCCTCTGAAGTCCCCAGGACAGAACCTTCTAGCTGGGAGACTGGCGCTCATTACATAAGCATTGAAACGACTTCAAAAAGTGTTCGCACCGCTCGCTGTAAACAAAAACACAGGTCACTGTGTACTGGAAACCCAAGTATTTGCAGCTGGGCGACGGCTGCGCACCTGTGACCGATCTGTGTAGCACACAGGACAAAGATGGCAAATGCTCCAGCAAACATGGGCACACAGCTCCCTGCCAGGAGCACAGAGCAACAATTACGTTGTTAAGTTATGCGATAGGTCTGAACCAAATCTGTATTTCAAAACTTTTAACCGTGGCATGGATCACTGCAATCTTCCAGCCTGATCCTCTCCACATTTTAGGCTACAGGCTTTCACCTGGTTCCTTATCCATTACCCAGCACACCTGGATTTCAGCAGTTTTTCCTGAAGATTCAAGAATAAATTAATTGATATACCAAGTCCCCAGACAGAACGCTGTGATGTTTTAGGTAAGAATGACTTTTTCTTTTTTTAAAGAAGTTAGTAAAGAGTGCAAGATCAGGCCGAGGGGAGTGTTGCCACACAGCACTTAAGGGTGGAGTAAGCACCAAATCCCTTTTGGGCCTGCCCTTCCTCTTCCCCTCAGCGCTTGAGGAATGCAGAGCAGTTTGTCAGGCTGCTGGGGCTCTGCAGGCAGCATGCCTGTAGTGAGCCATCTTCCTCCCCTGCTGAAAGAGAAAACACAGAGCTACACACACACACCAGATAAGGGCAGTTTGCATCGACTTGCACACAGAGCAACAAGTGTCAGGATTGTGCAACTAAAGCTCCACTTAACGTGAGTGCTACTCCAACGTCCTTATTCAGTTTTCAAGCAAAACACCATCTCTTTCTTCATAGATTTATGGTTTTCCTCGAAAACTGCTCCCACAAACCAGGCTACAGCCAAATGCCATTGAGTGACTCTGTAGGAGTACAGTTCAGCTAGCGCTGCCCAAGTGATAACCACAGGTTACATCCAGCCTCGCTCCATCTCACAAGTCACCCTAACACACCGTGTGCCCCAACGAGATGCAACTCAGCATCCAAACCTCTGACTCATGAAACATCAACTGGGCGTTTTCTAAAACAGCCATCCTACTTTCAGCTCCTAAATCAAAAAAGAAACTGCCATAGACTTCAATCTGTGCAGCCCTAAACCAACATCCATGGCTTTAAAAAATACCTTCAGCATCTTCTTTAGGGTCTTTCTTAAGCCAGTTAAAGGCAGCCTGTTTTGTTATCATCCATCTGGGAGTGCCCTTCTTCCATGCAGATGACTTAGCTGGAAAAGTATCCTGGGGGACCAGCTCCCCAACTCTGCTCCTCCTCCGTTCCTGCACCTACTGTTGGTCACCTTGGCTACCTCGGGCAGCAGCTTCTCACTCCCCTTTAGAGAAACAAGTGCACTGCTGTGTAATTAACCTGGCCAGATGCAACACACCCAGCAGGTACCTCTTAAAAAGCCTAGGCTCAATGAAAATATTCTTATAAACTAAAATCCAAGTCCAGCTTACACGTCTCAAACAAATCTGCCGCATTTGTTAGCCTAACTTTGTTCTGGAATTGGACAGTTTAAACACAAATACAGCTGGTCCCTTTGAAACTGAGATGTGAACAATGAACAGCAGAACTGGGGACTGTGCTCTGTACGGTGCCTGGAACAGCATCCTCGGTGTTGTGAGGGCTGCCCAAGACTAGCAACACGTGTTTGTGCACCTGTGGGCACTGACCTGTGGGGCTCCTGCAGACTAACAGCTGGCATGCCCAGATGTTTCCAGGGGCATGGGACTGTCAGCGCCAGCAGCCTCTGCCTGCCCAGCTCACACAGTTAAGCCTACTGACAGCGGTCAGCTAACAGAGCCAAAGGCAGAAGGCTGGATTAACAACATGCTCATTATACACACCACAGAGGATGCTCATAGTGGTAAGAATGCAGTCAGCTATGTGAAATCAGTGAGAGTTGAAGCCAGCAAGGCTCCAGGTGAGCTCAGTCCTTTCTGGAATTACAGGAAGGCCCTTTATTATGTAGGCTCTCACTGTCAAGAAAATATTTATTCTGACACACACCTCAGCTTAAGCACAATTCAGTTGCTTCACAGTTACAATGGACAAGGCAAGGAAGTGAAAATATACTCAAAAATCTGTTCTCTCAACATTTATGGATGGACCCCTCCAGAGACATGCCACAGAAATGGGACCTTGTTTCAAAGGAGCACTCTGGTCTTAAACAGCCTTGTAATTTCGTTAAGAACCTCTGCATTTGGCCTTTCTCCATCTTCATCATGCAACAGAGCAAAGGTGCATTTTTCCAAGAATCCAGCAGAAAGCATTCTTGCACAACTCTGCTGGATCTTTAATCTGGTGGAAGGCACCTGGAACACCTTGCCTCACGGTCTGGCACACGTAAAAGCTGACACGTTTCAACAGTGGCTTCCAAAGAAGCTTCCTTCCACCCACTAAGCCTACATGGCCACAGAGACTTTAAAGGACAATACTTAGTGTTATCGTGTTCTGGAGCTATCTGTGGGTTGACCTTCACCAAAACAATGTGAAAATACAGGACAATTGGCTGCGGTGATATTTACTTTCTTCTTCACTGGAACTGAACAGAGTCCTTTTAAGTATTTTTCAAGTGTCTGTCCAGAGTAGAGTTCCACTGAAAAAACAATTGCCCTCGGAAAGGAGTTTCCCGTTTTCTGGTCTCTCTCATGACACAGCTTACAAGAAACAGAGCCCCAAGCTTTGGAAACCACTTTTGTGTCAGAGGGGAAAAAAAAAAAANGTCTGTCAGACTTGCGGTTCTTCTCTGGGTGAAGGCATCACTGTCTGTGCAGGGAGAACAGCGGATAAACCATAACATCTTGACCCCAGCCATGACCCTGGCTTGGCAGGCAGCCCCAGGCAACCTGAATGCCCTCGGCTACAGCACTGTTTGTTTTGACAGCTCTCCAGGCCCAGCTCCAGCAAAATGGCAGTGCCAGGTGGTACCCGGCCACCCAGGCTGCCGACAGGCACCATGGGAACAGTGTGGCTGAAGGGTCCCGTTAGTATGTGACCTAAAATGAAATATTCTTCACAAAATGTAAAGCTGAGTGACTTGATCGTTCACTAACTAGTGACTGCTCGTCTGTGACCAACAGTTACAAGTTTACATCTGTTCTATTAACCCGAATGACGAGAGGCACAGTCAGGTTTCTGGGAAGGGGAGAAGGACAGGAGATGTCGTGCCAAGTGTCTTCATGGTAGAGCCAGAACTGGAAGTTTCTGCCTCACCTCTTGCTTCTATCACCAAGAGTGTCTGATAAAGAAGCAACGGCTGTGAGTTACGTTCACTGCCCATAAGAGAACGCCTGCAATGAGAGGACAGCCAAGCCTGCCTTTGGAAAGTGTGAATGCAAAAGCTAACCAGGAGCTGGCTGCAGCGGATCGACGCGATGACATCCGCGAGCAGATCCCTTCTCCCGCGGTCCCTCTCCAGCAACCTGAGATGCCATGACCTCCTTACAGGGGGAGGGCTGCCAAGTAAACAGGCCTGAGGATTCAGCCAGCCAACTGCCGGCTCTCTCACACTTCTGCTCTCCCTCTCAAGTTCTCCACCCCACCCTTCCTAACCCTGTTACTAATCTATCTTCCAACCTCTTGGACAGTTAATAAATGTGCATAGTTGACTTTGTGACTGTTGGTCAGGAGCACAGACCAAGGAGAGAGAATACACAGAGAATATAAACGTTATTTTCCAGTGCTGCTGCCCAGCTACTGGAACATCATGTAGCTAAGGTGCATGGAACAAAAAAGGGGTACAGCTGTAAATTATTTTTTGATCAAAATAACACTTTAAGAACTGATATATGTTTCAGGAACAGCAATAAAATGAGAGTGTGACAAGGTATGCCAACTTTGTCAAACTGGAGAGAAACCACGCCATTAGGACCAGGCTGCGGTGCTCCAGATTTGGATGTAGGTCCAGGCTTACCCACCAGGGAGCAACAGGGCGTAGCACCGGGCTTCAGCCCAAGCAATGCTTTCAGGCACAGAAGCGTAGGAGTCCCGGATTGCTCCCTCCTTGTGTCCCACAGGGAGGATGTGACGCTTACTTGGGCCACTGGAGGCTGAGCACACAAAGAAAAGGACACAAACACGGGCAGCAACCTCAGGATATGCTGCTGGATACCTTGATAAACCTCCTGGGTTGGGGCCGTTAGTTTTAGGGCAGGGAAAGTCTCCATTGCTGTTGGCCAAGGAGGAGAAATCCAAGCAAGACAGGCTGCCTCCTCCTCCCGAGCAGAGGCTGGGCAGCAGGGCCTGCTGCTGACAGCTTCCAGCACAGGAAGAATGAGCCTGAGCTCTTCTGGCTCTGCCTCCAACTGCAGAGCTGCACTGGGAAACCGCACCCAGGGAGACGCCTAGGGAGATGAGGATGTTTTGTTGTGTAGGCTTTTGTTCTGGGCTTTGTTTATCTGAGATACTTCACAGCCAGGCAGGCAGAGGATGGAAGCAATTTAAAGGGCCAGCCTGGAAGAAATAACCTACTGCACAGTCAGAAGGTTCTGAATTAGCGAAAACCAAACAAACAAATAGCAACAGCAAAAAACAGATTCTGGAGGAGGGAATGGGGAAAGATTTGCTAATGCAGTTCATAGGGCAACAGCAGGCAGCACGGCTGAAACAACAGCTGGTTGCAGCAGCACACTAAGCTCCAGCAGCAGCTCATGAAGGAACAACCCCCAGCCCAAATACTCTGAGTTTCTTGGGATTAAGAAGAGACTTGGCACTGCCGTGGCACAGCTGGTGCTGTCCCAAGGTGACTTCTGTCTGGTCTCCTTCTGGCACTTGGTCCCAAGACCTCCCTAGTTGTGCTGGCTCTGCTTTGACCAGAGACGATGCTTCATTCATCACCACGAGGTCTGGATGGAGAACTGGCCTCGTAAAGAATCCAGTTTTGGACAGTGTGATTGTCCCAGAGGGGTCCAAGGCAGCTCCAGAAGGAGCATTTCCTTCAGATGTTGCAACCCAAGTCAAAGCCATGGTCACACACACCTTCACCTCCCACCAGCCAACCCCAGGGTGCAACACAGATTATAGCTGCCCATTCCATAGCGGAAGTAAATTGAGAATTACTAAGAGAATGGGGTGATATTTGTTTGGGTGAGATTACGGCACACAGCCCTTAGTGTTGGTTATGGGATTCCAATTCTAACTCCAAACTGGTCAGACCGATTTGGGAAACAAAGCAGATCAAGTCTGACGCTCAATACCCCCACTTGGAAACACAACTTAGGAGCTGTTCTGCCAACGTGCACAACCTGTAGCAGTTTCCATGCCAGACAAGTGAAGCACTGGGTTAGGCAGAGGATGGCAAAACTCAACGAGGCCAACGAGATTTCTCACTCGAGTAACCACACACAGCTCGAGTGCTGCTTCACAAAGGGGAAAGATGGGAAGGATGAGAAAGGTCTCATCCTTCCCAGGGGAAACCAAACTCCCCATCCACTCCTTTGGGCAGCAGAATTAAGGCACACAAGTGGGTCTCCTCACTTCTCCCCCAGCCTCTGGGGGGGAGCGGGCATCAACCAGAGGGAGATGGCAGGTAGGCCAAGTTCTGCCTGCATTTGCCCTCTCTGAAGCTTTAAATGGACACCAGCTGTTAATTCCTGTCTACATTCCTCACATTTTTCTGGCCAACTCCCGACAAGACTAACAGAAACCTCTCCCCTTCAACTTTCATCTGATGCATAGATAAAATTGTCAGGCGTTTTCAAGCAAGGAAAAGAAATATATATCCCTATTGCTTTAATTTAAATGCATGCCTGGAGGTCTCCAGTGCATCCCTGCCCTTTGAAATGGGTTAAAGAGCCTTAATGCCATCTAAATTAAGTCAATTTGTTATTCGGGGCATTTGTGAGCAAACAATTTGAGATGTATCCTGGGAGGAAAAAGCAGGCGGGCCAGAATTTAAAACCCTGGGAAATAAGATGATGGATGTGGAGCAATAGCCCAGAAAAGCTGCATCTGAAATAGCTTGGGTCGTCGTTTTGGTTCTTTGATGTTTCAGCTACAGTTAGGGGTTCTGTTTTGTGTGCCTTTTTGAGGAGGGGGAGTAGGTATTTTAGAACACATCCTTACAGAAGTGGAGTAAATGACTTTGTAAGCAGCAACAGTGTCACAGCAGACCAGAGCAAGGCTCTGGCAGGTGCCTGGAGCCAGAGGTCCCCTCCTCGGAGCCACCCAGACAGCTCCAGGTGAAGCTCAGAGCACCCAGTACAGCAAAACAGAAACACTGAGTTGTTTCAGAACACGCAACTCTTGTTGGCGCTTTGCTACAAACAGCTCTGACAACACAAACACCGCACCGCGTGTGCACCCAGGGGTTGCTAGCTTTGCGCACCCAGGGAACGGACCTGGCTTTGCAGCAACAGAAAAAAATAACTTCAATCACTCAGCTCAAGAGCTGCAAGGTCTCTTGCGATGACCTCACCAGGAAACAACGCTCCGTTACACAGTATTCTCACACTAAGCCCCATCTCCGAAGCACTCAGGAAATGTCACGAGCAAATACATTGTATTTCTTCTGCCATCACTCTGTTGGCGTGGTTACCAGGCGTGAAGCACACTCCCTGCTCAGGAACCCCAGAGCCACAGCGCACAGCGGCAGAAGCTGAAGAAATAGCAGCATAAAGCAACGATATGTAAAATATCTGATTATTACTTCATCCTGACTTGAGTTTTTTTGTCTGGGAAATAGATCCTCAGCTGGCACGCAGCCAGCCCAACAGCTGCATCGCTTTCCTACTTCCACAAACACTCCAGAAGTTAGCCAAAACCCTGTTTGTGCTGGCAAACACCCAAGATTTTATTATTATGTACTATTAGTTCATAGTGAGAAATGTGCACTGCAGGAAAAAAAATAAATCCAGAGAAGCTAAATAATTGGGTACAGATGTTGAAGACTCACAAGCTCTATCCACTGGGCAGTATCGTACATCTTGTTTCTATCACCTGTTTGCTTTTCAAGTTTTTAATATAATAACTATGTGCGCTGTCCTTGAAGAATATTCTAGAATTCCTCATTCAAAATGCAATAACTTTTGAGCTCCACTTGTCTCCTCTCGATAGCAATCTGTCTTCATTGTTCAGCACACATCGCTTTAGAGTCACTTCAGATCTGAAGATGATATTGGCTGTTGTTTTCACTATCTGGCAACTAAAGCAATCAGACTGCTTCATTCTTACCTTATCTCCCAAAAACTAAGCCTGACACATCGCCCCAAACCTCCAGCATTTAGAATTCATGATAAAATACCTCATCATCCCAAGGATGCTGTGCTAAATAAAATACCTACTGGTTCTCATCATTTTTTCCTATTTGCTGCAAACAACATTCGCTCCCCGTCCCTGGGGACCGCTGCTTCCCCAGCCCTACGGATGCTGAGGCCAGCGCCCAGGTTAAGCTGCCTGCAGCAGGAGCCCAGCCCCAGCCAGAGTTCTGAACTTCGGTTCATTAAATGTATTCTGCAAAGTATTTGGAATGTGCAAAGTGCTGCAGCTGACAGCAAATAATACGAAAGTAAAGAGGCGAAAAAATCACTGGCATTTTTTGTAACTGACATGTGATGGTTTTGCCATTTCAAACTACACCGCGAGCGCTCTCTTTCCACCAGCGTAAAATGGCAGAACGAGGTACATTCATCACTTGGCTGTTTTCCACCAATCTACCAAAGAGGATACATCACAGAAAAAGGTCGACTCTCTGCAAAGCAGTGGATGCAGAGGCTGACATTTCCGCCCCAGCCCCGCTCCCCTCCGTGCCCGAAGCACGCGCTGGCGCGGCTGGATAACCTGATGTTTCCCTTCACCTTTCCCATGGCCACCGATAAATTTGTCCTGAGAAACGGATTCATCCTTTCCGATGACGTGGCTTACACAACACTGCATGAAGGCTGTGACCTCATTACAGATTTAGACACTCGGTTCCCATCTGAAAAAAAGGACATCTGGTAAATTTGGAGGGCTGGAAAAAAGGTCTATAGAGATGAAGTTTTTCCTACTTCTCCCTACAGCTCTGAAACAGACTTTTATCATTCACAACTGCACTGTTGGTTAAAAAGAATTTTAAAATCTCTCTTTACACAAACAGGCAAGAAGACAAGAGGGTTTGTCCCCGTTCACCAACTGGCTGGTGTGACAGATGTCCCAGTGCCACGTACTGCCACCCATCCACGTTACAGTTGGGGAAGAGACCCTGGAGACTGGTGTTGTCCATCCAACCTAGCTTTCTACCCCCAAGAATCTAGATGTCAAAAAGAAAGGTTAAGAAATGTCAAAGAAATATAGAAAACCTCCTCCTCCATTTCACATCAGGAAGCGTTCTGCCATGAATGGCAAGCCGACATTTGCTGCTTCAGAAAATGACCACCCATTCTATCCACATTCTTTGTAAATAAATGAAGTGAGGAAACACTTCCACCACACACTGACTCCATTCTTCGCATAGTTTTCAATAAGCTGCCTTCTGCTCTTCCCAACAGATGACCGATGGCCTGAAATCCTCAGCCAGGTCAGTTTTGCTTCTTTGATGTGTGCAGTAAGTGTAATCTTTTGTTGCTTTACTACGTGGCTCAAACTGTGAAGAAATAGCAGTTTCCCTCAACATCTGCACAGAACCCTCAAAATCTGCTCCAAATTCTAACATGAAGTGCAAAAGCAGAATTACACTGACTTTATCGATGGTGGTTCTTTTGGGGTGTGTGTGTTTTGGGGTCTTGCCCAGGAAACCTTCCGCCCTTTCTCTGCACTTCAGAAGACCTCAAAGGGCCTTTGATTGTCTTGGGTCATGGAAGTACATGACCCAACTTCCGTATCGGTAGAAGGTAACTGAAAGAGACACAGTTCACTTGCTTTTGGTCACTTGCCTTGGGTATTGATCATATTAGTCCTTTTGTCAATATTAGCACGCCTGCAATAGGAATAAAAAATGATAGAAAAACGTACAACCAGGCTGTGATGGGCACGGCTTGCTCAGCCACAGTGAAGAGCTTCCGCCCCTCAGCTGCCTCGAGGTGGAAATGAATGATTGAAGGAGAAAGAATCGCAGACTAGTTCTTGTTGCTTAAGACCTACCTAGAAGAAGACATTTGTTTACCATTTTCTTGAATTAATGACGAGAAACAAGGTAATACTAACACGTGCTAAATGTTAACTCTGAGAAAGGGAAACATCCAAAGGGGATATCCCCAACTGCTGTATCCCGAAGTCGTTCAGCGGGGAGACGCAGGATCTGGCTGCTTACAAGGCAGGAGTATGAGGCTGATAAGAGGCCAGCAAATGTTTCCAGAGCACAGCTCACTGTACTCGAGCTGAGTGATCACATCCAGGTGTCAAACAGCTGCTCACGGCTGAGATAAGCCGGGCAGCAGCTCACTTGGTCACAAAAGACATCCGAGTATAGAACCTGATGTTGCAAATGAGGTATCCTGCAAAACAGCAGTATCGAACCAGGTTCAGTAATTGTTTAGAAAACAACAATATTTTTTGTTTTTCTCCGGGCCCTATAATTAATGAAGGAAATGAAGGCCATGGAGGAAAGCTCAAATACTGAAGATTTACGCCTGCACATTTGCAGTAAATAAATAAATAAATAGCCAAACAAAAATCATACAGCCCCAAAGCAACTCACAAAATGCGAATCCTGGCCATTTTCTACCTAACCACTGCTTACTGCAGTGTCCTTTTAAAGGCCTGGCAGCTCTCCAGACCTTCTCCTGCCTTCCTTCCTCCTGCACATCACCCAGCCAGCCATCTTGGGTGAAGGGAAACCTCGTGAGGAGAATGCTCTCTCTGCAGCCTTTTCAGGCTCTAAAAGCTTTGTTTCTCTGGGGAGATCCTGAGCACTGTTCCACTCTCAAGGCAAAAATACGATTTTGAAGCTTTGCCAGATAAGGGGATAGAGAAGGAAAAAAAAAAAGCAGGAAAGGTCATTTTTGAAGGATTTCTGAACTGCCACTGGCTCTGCAGTCGTGAAGGCAGTGGGTGCAGCTCTCTTCCTCCCACTGGAAGAATTTCCACTGTGGTATGGAGCCGCCCCACTTGTTCCGAATGACAGCCACTGTCATTTGACATCTTTCAAACAGAACAATTACTTGTGATCCAATATTCTGGCTCTCCCTGCTACCCAGCCAGCTGTGTTTTCATGCTGCAATCGTAGCTTGCATGCACTTGGATGAAGCCCAACTCTTCTTGTTACGAAAAATGCAGCGTAACAGCTCATGAGCGAGGTGCAACGCTGCTGTGAGGCTTCCCAAGGCTGTGCCTGGTCCCAGGCAGCCCCTCTCACTGCATGGCCAAAGGGATGCACTCCCTGCTCCCAAAGTGGGCAACAGCCCTCCTCCTCCCCACGCACACATGAAGGCTCTTCCTCCAGGCATCATGGAAAAGTGAGAGCTGAACCGTCAGGCTGCAGAGAGGAGAGGAGCTGTTACAGGCATGAAACAAAAATGTGACCAATCCAACGCACTGCAATCAATGGTTGGAATGAAATCACCAGGCCCATATTCAAATCAGGTCATCAGTAATTAAAGCACCCTAATTCGGAATAGGAAAAGCAGAAACGTGGGGATCAGTGCAGCTCTCCAAGCGAGCACATGAAGGGAGTGTTTTGAATTGCGTGATGCACCAGTAAGAAGCTTTAATATAAAGCTCAGGATTACACCAAGCTAGCTTTTTTATTATTACACTCTACATTAAAAAGCACGTGCTGTGAAACACCAAGAGGTTAAAGCAGACCTTCTGTTGTTGCTTCACCCCTTTTTCCTCAAGGACCCTGCTGTTAGTTGCCATTTGGGCAATGCTTGGGATCACGGTTGGGACAGAATGAAGCTCTGAAGATGGAATTTTACATCAAAGGTTCCTATTCATGGTGACATCAATGTCAATGCAACACAGAGAAAGAGGCCTCCTAGCTTCAGCAGGGACAGCAGAACTGCGCCCTCATTTTGGGAGTGATCTGCCTGCTTGACTCCATCTTAGCACCGTGCCTCACCATGCAGGGATTCAGCCATTTTAATTCTGAAGGACGAGATTGCTCTCCCTTCAGCATGGCATCGTCACCAGGCTCGGCTGCCGTGACAGCAGGAAGCTCTGCATACAGCACATGCAAGCGGAGGCAAAAAAAAACACGAAAACTTCACATCAAGGCGAGGAGGAGGAGGAGGTGAGGGGTAGGGTGCAGTAACAGAACTGAATATATCAAAACATAGAATTTTTAGATTGTCCCCGGCTTCCTTTTCCAAACAGGCATCTCAGGAAGAACTCTGCAACCTGGTTCTCCTGAGAGGGTAGTGATGAATACAGGCTGTATCTCTGCTGCCTTTAATAACAGCCCTGGAGAGAAAACTCAGGTTCCCAGCACGCAGGATGGAGCTGGCACACGCCGGACGGAGGCCGGGTGCACAGAGCCCTGCAGGCAGCGCAGGCACAGTGCAGGGTGCAGCACGGCCAGCCTGCCAGCACAGCCTGCAAGGTGCTCCAGGCCCTGCCCCACCCCGAGCACCCCTCCTGCAGCCACCCCGTGCTGCACCAGCAGGGCTGCTTCCCTCCTAGAGAGCCCTCAGCAGGACTTCCACATCCCGACAATTTCACCGTGCTCTGCCTGAAAGTCGGCCACATCTGCATGCAGAAGATGGAGGGAGATGCAAATCCCTCCATGGTGCTGCAGCACGGGACTCAGGCAGCCATGCAGCAACGCTTGCAGCACACGGAGCCGGCGTTGCATGACTTAGAGCTCCCCTTGCTCCAGCAGCTGCCAGGAGAGCAGCAGCCACGTTCGCATCCTCCAAAAGCCACAAGGACGTGTGTCACTGCACCATTTTGGTTTTGGAAAGACCTCACATGAAGGATACCTGCAAAATGCAGGGTTTATTTTAGTCACACTGCAATACTTGCACTCCTCCAGCATTTAGGAGAGACAGCTCACACAAACTGGGAGAACAAAGCAGAAACAAGGCAGCTAATTCATTCAGATACTCATTTCTGACCTGCCACAAAGCAAAAGCAACTTCCAGACAAGCAGAGTGGACCAACAAAAACAAGCTGTAGGCAATAGGTGACTCTGCGCCGTACCTGTGGTGCTCGTCACCCTGCGAGTGCTGGCAGTGCAGCTCTCCCCCATTCAGCCATTTCACACTGACACCATCCCCAGCAGCTGCTGAAAAGGTGCTGCAGCAAGAAAGATGTTTGCTAAGTTACAAACATCAAGGGAAAAACATTCATTGGCTAGAAAATTTGAATGTAATCTCTCCAGAGCAGACTGCAGAAGAACAGACCCAACCAAGCCATATTCGACACAGATAGATTAGACAGATGGCACAGCGTGGTATGAAGGAGATTTGTGCTTGCTTGACTTCGACACGGCTGAATTACCTGTGAATTGCAGACACAAAAGAGTTATGCTGGGTATTTATAAAGATTTCATATCTATTAAGACTTCATGCCATTCCAAATTTTCGTATGTCCTGTGCCAAAAAAGAAGGGATTGTTTTGCAACTCCATTCTGCTGCACGCTTCTCAGAGCCTATCCCGACGCATCCCAACACCAACCAGCCATGAGAAGCACAGGTACAATGCTGTCCTGTTCCAGAACCTTTCTGCAGCCTGTAGATTTCTGCAAGAACAGGGAAATTAACTGAAAGATGGACAGAAATCCTGATTTTAAATGAAATCCCTGCATTCATTGCTGTGAACAGATTCTCCCTGGGCCCTGGTGAAGCACAAGGTGAGAAGATGTTACTGCAGGGCATGCAGGAGGGGGTGACACTCAAAACCCCTATCACATTTCTGGGGACTATCCAGCCCTGAGCTAACACTAGGAGCAGATACAGATGGCAGCAACAGAAACACTGAACGCTGACCTAAACGAGGCCATTTTCCCTGGGGTTCCTCATGCCTAAGAATGAGCATTTCTGGCACTGACCATCAGCATCACAGGCCACAGCCAACATCAGCACAGCTCTGTGGCTGCACACGTACACCTGGATGGATTTGGTGTGTTAGTTAGCACAGAACAGCGGCCACTGACTGTCCAAAATGAGAGACAGAGGAGGAAACAAGGCCACGGACTACAGGTTTGTGGAAATAGATACCTGCATTTTTATTCCACCTCTTTCTGCAAACTCTCTCCCTACCGATTCTTGCTGCTGAGTGCTGGCAAGGCTCTGTGTGCAGAGATGGTCACACGGGCCCAGACCTGCAGCTGGGGACAGGGAGCAGCGCTGCGCAGCCACAGAGAGCACAAGAGCTGGAACAGCAGTTCAATCAAATGCTTCATCTGATGGGTTAAAAATGAGTCTCATCACCACTCATCAACACAAGCAGCAGAAAACATCAAAGCAACGCTTCTATCCCCCAAAGCAACAATTTCTGTAATTCTCCATGTGCCTCATTAGAGGGGAAACAGACAGCACCAAGACTCAAAGCCAGAGTAACTTTCTCACCTGCAGCATAACCCTGGAAGCCCAATTTTTTTTTTTTTTTTTTTTTACAGGCATTAGACACCAACAGCTCCTATCAAAATGAATCGGGTCTCTGGTGCTCCAAGCCCAAGGCACAACAGTCATCCCTCCCCTTTCATCAGCCTGAGCAGTGCCTGCACAGCAGCTGTGTCTCCAGTGCGGGGCTTTCAGACCCCCTCTCCCCACCGAGGCATTCTGAAGGCTCATCAGCCCCCAGCAGACAGAAGGGGGCTCGGGTGAGACCCACAAACATTTTAACCAAGAAAAAATGACACCCATCCAATACTTTCTCTGGCTCCCATTTTGCCTCACACTGCGAGGAGATGGGGAAGGGGGTGCAGCCCCCATTTCTTTGCTCTGACTGATAGGTGAGGGCACAGGCAAATACCCATGGACAGATTAGGAGAAAAGAGGTTCCCCATCAGGGAAAGCTAGGGGTGTTTTAGAAGTTCTGCAGGAATTACAGCCTCATCCTTGGGCAGATTTTCTTTCATGACAACAGTACAGCTCCCTGTCCTTCCTCCCACCTCAATATGCTATTAATTTCATAAGAGTGGCTCAGAAGTGAGCTGAAGACAGCTTAACCCTGCTAAGAGCAGCCATGAGCCCAAACAACTTTGTTTCTTCCCCTCCAGAAAAAGTACCAGCATTCTTATTTACATATTTTTCAATTTTGCTCACCTTTACAAAGCTGGTCTTGATTTTAAGCTGTTTCAAACAGTTAACTCAGTTGCGGTCACAACACTTGAGTTGCTTTGTGTAAAGGACACTGTTTCCACCCCTAGAATACAGATTCCTAGTGGTCTGGCAGGAACCAGCTCACCCCAGTGCTTGAGCTGTGCTGAGCAAACTGGGATTTCACCCCCATCTCAGGACGGCTCCATGCCCGGGCAAAGCATCCTGCACAAGGGCACTCCAAGGCCACCAAGTCCGCTGCAGCGAGAAGCGGTGGGGAAGCAGAAGAGCAGCTCTGAAGGCAGAACCCAGCCATGCACAGTGTGCAGAAGCCCTGGCAGAGGCTTTGGCTCAGACACAGTGGGATTCTGACCCACGAGTCTCTGCAGAGCAGGTCAAAGATGTACGGGGAGGCCTTTGGTAGCAGAGCGCATGTGCTTCCCCATCATTTATTTAGACTGCTTTGCTCACTCTGATTGAATCACTGCTCAGGAAACAAGAAACAGGAGCTGGTTCTAAAATAAGCCTCCCAAGATCTGATTCACGTTGCTAAGTAGTCGCTGTTTGTCAGTGAGAAATGGACACTGAAGCCAAGGTCCCTCAAGCTGTCTCAGACACTTCTGCGTTTTTATACACCAGAAGTCACTTAAAGAACTCAGGACACTGCTGCAGCAGCTTGGGCTCACACTGACCACTGACACAGCAGCTTCCACCACGCACTTTTTCATGTAACATTTTAGAAATGAAAGGGTGCTTGCATAGAACGGGATTAGAGCAATGCTGCCAGGCAGAGAAGGTGAAGCTGGTACATCATGGGAGGCATTACGACCTGTCCCCAACAGAACTGGGAAGTTTCAGCAAATACAGATGGAAACACAACCTGCAAACATGCACCATCCAAGGTGATGCCTGTCAGCCATCTTCTTTCTCATGAGAAATAAAATGTACCACAGAGGAGAGTAAGAATCACCGGAGCTGGGAGGCCAGCCCTGTGGGCACAGCCCACGGGGACGGGCTTTGCCCAAATAACACTGCCAGTGCCCAGAACTTAACAGCTTCAGCACACTGCTGAGCTTCACTGCTTGCACTGCTTCACTGCTTGCACAGCTAAGCAGCAGCACAGCAATAACAGCACGAAAGGCCTCAAGTTAAGACACTGTGAGGGGAGGTTGCTTATTTACACAACGTGCAGAACACAAGCTACTGACACCTCACACGTGTTCTCTCCACTAAATTGTGCCTGGATTACTAAAGGAAGGATACCTAGTGAATCCCTTTCTGTACATAATCAAACCATGAAAGCTACCTTTGGCACAAATGCAGGCAGAAGTATTAGATCTGAGGGATTTAATACAAATCTAATGCAGACGAGCTTAATCAACGCTGGTTCCACTTACAGCAACAGGTGCTGTGGTCAAGAGAAAAACCACAGGCTGACTTCAAGATCCTGCAGAGCCCTTTGTGAAGCACAGCTGGGAGGCACCGTGCTGTGAGGGATCCTGCTCTGCTCTTCTTTTCCTGAGGACTGCAGCTTGCAACGCCAGGCAAGCAGGCTGGCCGTCACGTTGCCTTCCAACACAGCACGACTGCGTTAACTGAAGGCAGCTGGGTAAAGGACAGGTTATTGCTGGTCTCTCCCCTACCCACAGAAGCCAAGCTAGAAAACAGAAAGCAGAATGGAAAAAAGATTTCTCTTCATTTTGAACCTCAAAAGCAATTAGAAGAACGGTACTCTCACCACTCAGCAAGACCAACAGGATGATACGGACAAGTCTTTTACAGCAGACGACAATTCAGCCACCTACATTGGCTAGATAGTGTTTGCTGAAAGCCTTTCCAGACTCCACGTCCACAACAGAAGGTGTGCACTGCCTGGTTCCCTCCCCTGCCCCATAACAGCATTAAGATGACATTCAAGCCCCACAACGAGCACCTCTTTCCCCCGTGAAATACAGAACGGTCATTTCTGTTTGTCCTCTACTTTACCCTAGGGGAAAGCCTTCTCCAATACATCTGTTGTTAATGGCAAGTTTAAGGAAGGGATTTTGTTGAAAATGTATTTTTACTGCTACGTTTTACATAAGTTAACGTACAACAACGCTGGGGAAGAAGACCCAAACACCCACCTCTCACTCATGCATTCTTACAGCACGTAGGCTGAGGATATCAGCGCTTGCTGCACGCAGCTGAACTTGCCAAGCCCTTCATCTTCCTACCAAGCACAAGCATTCGGATTGCGCCCACGCTTGTAGTGGCCTCCCAAAAGGCAATTAGTGGTTTGCTGCAATACTCAGCCCTCCCCATCACACATAGGGCTGAGCCCGCAGCTGGCAGCAAGGAGAGGCAGCTCTGTACCGCTGCCTCCACCACTGCCAGGCACCCATTTGCACCAGAACCAAGATCAGGTTCTTGTCCTGATGAAGTTCTGTGAACAAACTGTTATTGTTATTATTTTAAATCACCTTTTTTCTCTTGCATCCCTTCGAATCCATTTCCTCCCACCCTATTTGATTTTAGATACTCTTCACTGTCTTTCGACCCATTTCCTGCTTCTTTCTTTCTGCCACCCATAAGTGTTCTCTGTTCACCACTCAGAACAGCTGAGACATGAAGCAACAGGGAGTGAAGAGGCCTCGGTTTGACCCCTCCCTAGCTCCAGCCTTGGGAGCCAACCTCTGTCTCGCTGAGTATCCAGCTTCTCTGCTAAGACCAACATGAGAATTTCTCTATTCACGGCCACTTTGAGTGTTGTAGAGAAGGGTTAATATTTAAGTACTGGAATTGGAATAGCAATTGCAAAAGGAATTGCCTATTTTAAGCAATGCCCTTACTTTAGGATGACCTAAAATCATGAGACTGCAACACAGTGAGAGGCAATCACAGAAAAAAGACCGTGACACAGTCGATTTTCTGCACAGGGCTTACACATTCCAGGCCATTTTGGATTCTGCATGGGGTGGGGGAGATTTATCATCATCTCCAACAGAAACCACCATGCAGCAAAAGCATAAAATTAGTAACTGCAACAGCTTCTCAGCAGCGCCAGCTGCTAGCACTGACCAGGTGTTATGTTGGGCCACAGGAGGCAGGGACACGCTGCAGTGGGGCTAACTGGGACAATGGTGCCTTTCTTCCTCAGCCCTTCACAGCCCTTGAACTGAAAAAAAAAAAAAAGAAAAGAAAAACCACAGCTAAAATTAACTATAGGGTTGTATAAAAACCCCCTCAGCTGCACTTACGGGGGGTTTTGTTTTAGGATTTTGTTGTTGTTTGTTTGTTTTGGGCTTTGGGGGTGGGTTTTTTGGTTTTCTGTTGGTTTTTTTTTTGGTTGGTTGGTTGATTTCTTTTTGCTATGATACTCAGATTACAAAGCCTCCTCCCACCTTCTGCTGATGCTGTAGAGCTGCCTGCAGCCTTCTTTCTGTAGCAGTAACTCAGGAAGGAGCGGTGTGTCCCAGCCCATCGGCCCCACAGAAGCCACAGCTTTGAACAACACGCTACCAAACACAACGCTAACACTAATTATGCTATTGACCACTCCAATCAATGCCATTCTCTTTCCTGGAGCTTCCAGCAAGGCTGGTTCGTGTGGGTCTCAGATCGCCAACATCAGAACCCCTCGCTCAGGCCACAGAGTGAAATGTCTCAGGGTGACAGGCCGAGGAGAATTCCTCATTGCCAAAGAGAGCCGGGTCCACCAGCAACAATGCCACAACAGGTGCTGGTCACCCACAGGGAGAGGGCATCACCTCCCCAGGTGTGTCACTGCTAGAAATTGGCTCATCAGTCCTTCCACGGGAATCACAGACTGCAGCAGAACAACGAAGGACCTTGTGTTTGATACGGTATCAAGGGCACAGCACCAGGAACTGCTGCTAACACCATTATTTCACAGTGTTAGTCTTAAGAAAAGGGGATGCAACAGGTTTAGATGCTAGGTTTCTGCCGTGAGATCGCACCTCCCGAAAGCAGCATTAAAAGCAGAGCATTTTGCAGCTGTAGAAATAAACAGCAGACACTGCGAGCACAGAACCCTGCCAAGCAAGAGATCAAACACTTCCTTCTGCTGTGACCCCACATCTGTGTGGCCCAAAACACCAGAATGCACAGCTGTGATCCCACTGAGAGCACAGCAGCCCCCTAAACCCCACACAGCCCCAGCTCGGAAGCCACCAGCCAGGGAGCGCGGTGCTGCCTGTGTCATGGCGCAGACGGACTTCTGGAGGTGACAGTTCTGCTCGCCCACCTCTCAGAGCAGCAGCGAAGGGTTTTCCAATGGTTTTGGGAACAGCTTCCTCAGGTGCAGCACTCAAGGACCATGTATCACACGTGTCCAGCCTGCGGCCTACACGCGGCCTGGCACCACTCACAGTGCGGCCTGCACCCTGCTGCCCAACTGTCATGGCGGTGGCCAGGCCCGGCCCCAGGCCTGCACCCAGCAGTGCCTGAGCTGCAGCCGGGACATGGGGAAGGCGCAGTGCAGTGCTCACTCAGGTGTTGGCAAATGGTTTTATGATACATTGGCTAAACACGGTCCTGTGAGCAGCGAAAAACATGCAGCCTTGCTTCTATATTGATCAAGGAATTTGAGAAGCGGTTTAATGATTGATTGCTGAAAAAATCATCAATTTCTTGGTATATTTGCAACTCCACTTTCAGTTGACATAAGTACTCGTGAATTTTCAAATGGAATGCATGGAGTCGCAATCAGATACTCAAAGAAAAATGTGATCATGTCTCTCAATGAGACTTCTACAAGACCTGTCTACCAGAGAAACACATCCCTGGCTGCACAGTCATGCTTGTTCACGCCATCACTTTTTGGCAGGACGTACGCTCGTGAACAACTCTTTGCAAGGATGAAGCACAGGAGGAGGAACATCTCAAAAATCTCTGACGAACACGTTGAGAGCTCACTGAGAACTGCAACCATCGAACCAGACTGAGATTTTTTCACTAGAACAAGGTCAGATATCCCACTGGTTTTATGTTTTTGTTGCTCTTTTTTATGTTTTAATAAAAAATACTAAAAAACGAGTTTTGTTAGTTATATACATTATATTACATATTTTACATGCAGCCCAAGAGCATCCCTCTTCACTCAGCGGGGCCCAGGCAAGCCACAGGGTTGGACACCCATGATGTACCAGCATAAAAACGTCGGCACACAGAAGGGACAAAGCAGCAGCTACCCAGCCTCTGGTTTTATAGATGCTGAAATCTCAACTAAAGAACCCGACCTGCCCAGAGAACCGAGGTGAATAGTGCTGCTTTTTCCCGGCACTTGCATCTGAAAGCCTGCAGATCTGAAAGCACTAAGAGCGTGGTCATTTCAGCGTGCACCCAGCTTCCACTGAGCACTTCCAAAAGCGTTCTGGGCAGCAGTGCCCTTCAGCTTGAATGCAGAAAGTTCAGTGCTCTGAAAAGAAATGCCAGCTTTTTCCAGGCAGTAGTTTGTGAATGTCAAAAACAGGATGGGAAGATTTTAAAAAGGAACAAGAATTTATTGTTCGTAATAACAAAAATGGGAAGCTTTTTGTAATTTTATCAACATGATCAAGGGAGGAAACAACACGCAAAACATTCCAGTCCACTACTATACACTAAGGTCAATTCAGAGGGGAAAAAAGCGGTATTATTTCACTGCAGTTGAGTACTTTTCCACTGCATAGGTAACTTAAAGTACTTTCTGCTTTGAGCATTGAGATTGTACTTTAGAATACTGGATCAAAACAAACAAGTTTGCCATTTGCATAAGCAATTCTTTAGGAACACTCACATGAAACATGTTTCCTATTAAGAAAAGGAATAAAAAAATCCAAACCCAACAACAACACAACCCAGAGCTTCTTGCAGCAGTAGTGCAGAGGGACTCAAGTTTATCCTGCTGGTACTTCTGACCAGGGTGTGAACCACCACGAGGCACAAAGGAGATTCAAAATGTGGTTTGTTATTGCAGTAGTAGTTGCACAATAGCTAGTTGCAGAAATTATGAGCGCAATCACAGTTTCAGGGGAGTCAGCCCAAGGTGAATCGCCCATTTATTCAACCCTTTAATAACATGCTTGGAATGCAATTTGGAAATTCCCCTCTGATAAAGCAGCCGTGCTGCCTGCATAGTGACCATTTTTCAGCATTCACTACCACCAAGCACGCTGGTCCTTTAAAAGGGCCATGTTTGGATCAATCTAGAAAATAGAGCATTAAAAATACCAAATTATTTTTGTTCTTGCTGTATGTATTCGTGTGCCCTCCTAGCTCTCTTTAGAGCACAAAGTGACAGCCAAGCTATTCAATATTAGAAAGGAGACGTGCTAATTTCAAGTATGCATAAAGCTTTTCACAGTAAGACTGCTACAGGCACCAGTTTAATAGAGTCCCAAAAACTAATTTGGGGCCCAAAGCTCTTCCACTGCTCTTCGGCATTCCGCCACAGCTGATGACAACCAGAAGTTAAAAATGAAAACAGCTGCATGTCCGCTAAAAGCACCCTGCAACGACGCAGACACACTGCAAATGGCCCCTCAGGTGACATGCAGGTCCCGTGCCCCACGCCAGGAATGCGAGGAGCTGGTGACTCTCTGAACTCTCCCAGCTCTCTGAGCCGCTGTGGTTCCAAGTGATGCACACTGCTTTCTGCTGGCTGGCAGCAGCTGCACAAACATCTCTGCAATGGCTGGCATGCCCCGCCAGCCCCGCGCTCCTCCTGTCGCTGGTATGGCCATGTGGCCCTCACCTGTCAGCCTTCTCAGCACCCAGATCGCTGGGTCTTCACAGCGTCTCTCCCACTCATTTAGAAGATGATTCAAGTTAAAGCCATCAAACTTCTGCTCTACCTCAGCCTATCACCAATGAGTACCCAACCAAGCAACTCTAGATCCCGCCATGCCCCTGCAGAGCATCCGGATGCTGATCTCTGTTCCACGCACTCCAGCAGCACAATCTCACT
Organism: Penelope pileata; assembly: GCA_013396635.1. NCBI lineage: Eukaryota > Metazoa > Chordata > Aves > Galliformes > Cracidae > Penelope > Penelope pileata. The sequence continues at coordinate 134,279 of WBMW01002901.1, forward strand.
CAGGATTTACTGCCTGATTAGGATTACTCAGACCAGAAGCGCAGATCAGAGCTGTGTGTTCCCCATCAATCACACCTGCCCACAAAGAGGGTCTAATCACCATCAACTCCTCGAGTTGTTCACTGACATTCAGGCGTCTTTTCACAGTTCTGGCAATTCCTACATTTCTAATGGGGTTCAGAAGTGGACATGAGCAACAAATCATGATCTCAGAAACGTTCCTCTGCACACTTTTATATGAAGATGATTTAAAACCTGGAGCTGCAGATCATGGCGATGTCAATCAGCACAGCTTCACATGCTGGGACAGCTATGTAACTTGGCACAACGGAGGAGTCAGATCCCATCTTAGAGCACATCAGAGAAAGAAGAACTTGTGGTATCACAAGAAGAATACAGGAGGTCCCTCTTTTGTTGCTACACGAAGTGAAGAATGTAGTTGAGATTTCATCACTAACCTAGCAGATAGTCACTATTACACTACAGCTACTTCACTCCTTGTCCAGGTCACGTATATTTACATCTCTGTGATATATGCTTCATCTACCTTGAAGTCATTTTCTTCTTGTTTGTCTAGCTTACAACGGGAATAGATCTCTAAAAATAACTTTCTTCCATCATCCTCATGGCAGATTAATTTATTATTACTGATTTTTAGCATCTCTCATTTAAATCATGTGATTTCTGCAGATTTTTATGCTTGCTAATACTTAGAGATAATATGAGAAGGTATACAACATTGAAAAAGACAAATCTTGGTGGAGCTCCAACTGGATCACGTTCTTATTATTTTTTTTACTTTTTAAACTTTATTTATCTTTTTTACTTGCATTTTATACAAGCATCCCTCCTTGGAGCCAGGTCCCGACCAGCAACAAAGCTACTTGACACACTCCAGCGATGCAAAGCTGTAAAGCTGGCTTAGTGGGCCAGCTGGGGTCAGGGAATCCCCCCGTAGCGTATCTGCTATGCCACATCCTCTCCCCAAACCAACCTTGGAGCATAACCACTGTGCCCTGCTTTGTCCTGGGCTGGCAGAGCAGCCCTCCTTTCCCTGTGCACTGGGCTGCAGCCGTGCAGCTGCTGCTACACGAAGGGCTAAAGGAGCCCCCTCCCCACACAGAAGTTCAGGGACCGCTGCAAGGGGGGACACAAACCTGCTCTCCCCTGAGCACGGGCCATGTGGGCCTAATGCCTGGGGCCAGGGATTCCAGCTGTGGTCCAGACGTGATGGCAGAGTCACATCTCACGGTTCTCGCGAGCTGAACTGATCCCAGGCTTCTATGCAGATCAAAAGCTGACGGGTATTTTTCCACAAATGAGGTAATCCATTTGCCTTTTTCAAAGCACAACACACATCGCTGGTCCTGAAATCTGCACCCGCTGGAAGGTCATGGCTTATGGTTGTCCAGACTCCTTGTTCTGGATCTCATTATTCCACAACATTTCCACTTTTCTTTTTCCTTTCAGGGCGTTCCTCGCCAGGTCCCTGCAGCAGCAGCACAAGCCAGCACCCAGGGAACAGCTATTTCAACCCAGCCTTTCCCCCAGCCCACCTGCTGACTCAGTGCATCACAGCCCTGCTCCAAAGGATCCGCCCCAGCCCTGCGTTTCCCTCTGCTATCCCATTTGGAAGCTAACCCATCCTCTTCCCGTAAGAAACCAACCCAGGCATCACAGCTTTTAGGTTTAAATGGCTTGTGCCAATGACTAAAGCTGCATGATCAAACTGAAGTTGAGGATGCTGCTACTGACCTACACCGGGACATAAATCCATCTCATTTCTCCTCCAGGGAACAGTGCAGAGTATATGAACAGCTGAACTGTGAGGTTTGTGCTTCACTTCTACAGCTTTCATACAGCCTTTCTACTCTTACCTGCATTCCTACCCTGTCCTTGATTCAAGGCTCAGGAGGGATCACAACATTCTCGAGATGCAAACAGAATATATAACCAAAAAAAAAAAANCCCTGAACTCTCAGTCTAGAATCCATTTTTAGGAAAGAATTTGTGCTAAAATGAGGTAAGTGATAACTTTCCAGATCTCCTGTTATCCAGAGTACTATTTTAAGGAGAGTGTGACAGCATTGGCGCTTGTCGCATAGCCCTGCCTCCCATCCCTGGCGGATGCCCAGCACATTCCGGCATTCAGCGCACAGCGCCTGGTGGGATGCAGCCCCGCTCGCCTCCCAGACATGTTGACTAAGACTTTCCCACATCAGCTGGCCCACCCTTTATTAGGGAGAGGTCACTCGGTACCATCGGCCTTCAAATGAGAAAAACAAGCAGGAAAAGCTTCACTGATGCCAAAAGCACGGGAGAGAGTGAAACACAGCAGGCTCCAGCGATGGCTCTACCGAGAGGTACAGGCTGCAAGACAGACCTCCAGCTGCCACACACCTGCACCTGTAGCTCCGCCAACACCAACCCGAATTTGCTTCAGATTTAAATGCTTTTAGGAGTCAGAAGCCAATGGGTTAACTGCAACGGTGAAGCTGCAGCAAATTAATCACAGCAGTATGAAGAGAAAAATATCGCAATGTTTATAATCACAAAAACAAAGCAAATGTTAAAATAAATAGGCTAGGAAAACGTACAAAAAGGCCCAAAGAACGCTTCTAAAAGGGCAGTAATTTGGTAAGAAGAGGCAAAACCTGCCTTCCCTGAGCACACACTGGGATGATGAGCTTCATGCTGCATTCCAGTGCTGCTATAAATGTATTTGCCAGCAGCCATGAGCTACCCAATGGTGCAAGGCTGTCCATCCGCAGAGACAGGCTGGACAGCCCTCAACACCCCAACTAAACATCATTTTGCTAAGAGAAAAGTCAGTGAGAGCCCGTGGGAAGAGAACCTCATCATTAGTTTAGCTGCAGACGCTTTCCGAGCTAAAACTTACAGGTGTTAAAATAAACTTATCTACATGGAGGCCATTTAGATACAGCAGGCAGCACCTTCCCTTCCAAGGCAAACAGCAAGGAGCTGCCTGCTATAATTAGCATTTGTGGCGTCTGGGTGCTAAACAGAGCTCACCAAATGACTGCAAAAAATAAGCATATTTGGTCATGTTGCACAAAACTGTGCTATTTGCCCTGTGCTGCTTACTGCAGGAACCACAAATTATCCGTGCTGCAAACCTGGCTGTGGAGCTGCCCAGCCAGCACAGCCAGCTCTCTGCTCTCACACAGGGCTCTCCTTATCACGTCAAAGAAGCAACCCAAAGCAGGTGCTCCATGCCATCCTGTAACAAACCAACCAGCAGCACAGCAGAAGTGATTCAGGATCAGAAAGCAGCCACTCACAATCTCCGGACACGCAGCTCCGAACGGCTGCTCGATGGGACAACGTCCCCACAGCACCTGGCAGAAGGCCTTGCCCATGCAGTTGGGGCTGCAGCACTGCTGGGAGCTGAATCCCACAGGGAAGACGAGGGCCCTCCCAGAGCCACCACTGGCCCATGAAGCATGAGCACTGCGCTGCTCCACACCTGAGTGCTATTCAGCCACGTGGGCAACAAAGCAGTGTAGAAAAAAAAAAAACACGCTTTGTTTGCTGTAGGCCTGCTATCTTCACCCCTGATTACACCTTCCATCAGCTAATGACAGCTAAATTAGCTCTTCTAAACTACGTGCACAAGCACATATCTCCACAGCTCCAGCACATCACACGCAGCCTCCCACAGACCCACTTGCACACAGGACCGGCGCTGCCCATCCTTTGCCGAAGCTGCGTCAGGGATTGCTCCACTGCCACAGCAACGAGTTCTGAGCAACAACACCGACCCACTGGCTACTCCAATAATAAGACTCAGTTGAGATGTCCAGCAGTTAGCCAATTTAAAAAAAAAGAAAAAAGAAAAAAGTAAAGACAAAAGCCACTTTGCTACTTCTTCGTCACAAGCCCTATCCAATGGCAAGCCCCCAGTTTCTCCAATCGCATTCTTTTTCATACTCTCAGACATATGCTAGCTCCAAGCAGTATGTTTTTAACAGAGGAGCAATGGTTTTCTCTTATTACAGCTGTGGCCATGTGAACAGGAGAGCGAATCCAAGAGCACCATTGCTGAATGTGTTTTGCAGAGGACAGGCCAAGTGCTCAGCAGGTGCAGCTGCGGGATGAGGCCACTTCTTCCAAAAAAAGAACGGCACACATCCCGACCTCCAGTAAGCAGAAAAGCTACTTAATTTGGAACATTTACCTGTGAACAGACTCACAGCGGTGTATTTTTAGATCTCTGAGCAGAGTGTTAATGGCACACCTCTCCTGTCCCAGCGGCACGGCGGGCACGGCCAGCCCGGCTATTCGTGGTGCCCAACAGGTGTGGGCCAGCATCTGCTGGCATGAGGTTGGCGTGTCCAGTGTCCCCTGTGTTCAGTCCTTGCTGTCCTCTTCCTGCGAGAAGGTTGCTGAGTCAGCGAAACCAACTTCTTTCGACCAACACCATTCTTCAGACCAACACACCATGTCTTTTTGCAGTTCTAATGCTGAGCGCGTTCAGGAGATTGTGAAATGCAGATGACTGCACACCAGCAGAACGCGTTTCTCTGGTGGTAGCGTTGACACAAAGATGTTCTCCATGTGCTAAAAAAAATACCCTGCTAGAACGGAATGTAGAATCATAGAATGGTTCAGGTTGGAAGGGACCTTAGAGATCATCTTGTTCCAACCCCCCTGCCATGGGCAAGGACCCCTCCCACCAGACCAGGTTGCCCAAAGCCCCATCCAGCCTGGCCTTGAACACTGCCAGGGAGGGGGCAGCCACAGCTTCTCTGGGCAACCTGTTCCAGTGTCTCACCACCCTCACAGGGAAGAAATTCCTCCTTCTATCTAGTCTAAATCCACCCTCTTTCAGTTTATAACCATTACCCCTTGTCCTGTCATTATCTATCCTTGTAAAAAGCCCCTCCCCAGCTTTCCTGTAGGCCCCTGCAGGTCCTGGAAGGCTGCCATAAGGTCCCCCCGCAGCCTTCTCCAGGCTGAACAGCCCCAACTCCCTCAGCCTGTCCTCGTAGGGGAGGTGCTCCAGCCCTCTGATCATCGCCTTTGTACAAAATATCTGACTTTGTACAAAATATGAAGAGGAAAGCGAAAAGGCGTGAAAAAGTAACAACATCCTGAAAAGTTCACAGTTCAATACCAAAAAATTCTCTCAGAGAAGAGGTAGAGAAAAAAAAATACAAATGGTGCTGGAAAACCATAGCTCAAGGCACCCCTCAACCTCAACGTGTCCTTGGCCATACAAAGACGCTTCCATCCCCGGGCACAAAGACTGCAGATGGGTTTTACTGCAAGCAGAAATAATGCTTTCAGATGCAGACCTCCTTTCTCAGCTACAGGATCTGTTGTGGACTCAACCACCTAGTAACAGCCCCCAGGAAAGTTCTCCCACGGAAAGATGAGGTTTTTAATGAGAAACGCACAGCAACAACTGGATGTGGAATTAACCACCAGGAGAAAAAGAAATTTGGATGAATTGGGGAAAAAATGCTGACTGCTTGAATACATACAATTAATCTGCAGCACTCCGTTGAAGCCGTTAAATAAGAGAAGACCAGCTAGGCAGAAAACACCAAAACCCTCCCGTGCATCTCCGTACCCTTCTCGTCATTAGGGGAAGGCAAAGCCTTGGCAGGTTCAGCTGCCGCATCGGGCTCGCGTTCATTAGAAAAACAAATTCACAACAGATCATTTTAAGAGTCCTAATAAAAATCAGACAAATGAAAACCACATGTGGAAAAACGCAGAAAGGGAAAAGCGGCCTTTGAGGCTGTCTCCCCGCAGAGCACCCAGCGCTCCGCGGTGCCGCCCAGCCGCACTCGTGCTTCCCTCCAGCGCTCACCCCCCAGGCGATAACCAGCGGGGACAAGATGAGTTGTAAATACACCAGAACGCCAGAAGATGCTCATATTTAAGATCTCGGGGCTGGATTCCCGTTGGCTTGACTTGGGCACGTTGCCACGAGCTCACGCAGAGAGAAGGGTCCAAACTCCCCAGTGGCACGAGCTGGGGACGGCAGCACGGCCTCCCTGCCAGCTGGGCTTAGGGCAGCCCTGCAGGGCTCTGCTGCACCACGGAGCTGCCCTCAGCCCTGGGCTCCCAGAAGCACGGGAGAGAAGCAGGCAGCAGCCACCCGGAGCTGACTCACGGGCAGCGATGGGCTATTGGAGTGGATGTTAACTCGGGCCCAGATCGGATGACTAAGGAATTTGGGTACCTATAGAGATGAACTATTTGCGTGCCCTTTGCAGGGAGCCTTCAGCATCTGCATGAACAGAGCTCACCAGCGTCGCACGGAATACGCCCTGTGCTCCTCCCAAGGGAAACACAATGCCGACACTACAAATAATCCAACTGCAGATATTAAATCCTGCAACTGACCCACATCAAAAATAAATCCACGCAACAAAAGGGGTCGAGCTGATTACATTTCGTGTACGTCAAAGGAAACACAAAGCACAGGGCAGGGGACTGCTGGAAGGGGCTGTGTGAGGGCCGGGGGCAGCTCCCATCCCACCGCTGGGTGCAGGCACTGCTCGGCCGCTCACGGCCATCCTGCAACAGGGATGAACCAGCATTCGCAGTGCTGTTTGTCACAGAAACTGCTGCAGGCTGCTATTTCAGTCCGGAATGCTGCATCCTGCTTCGTTGTCACTGCTGCATTACGGAGGAGCGCACTGCGAGCTCCTCTCTGCACGCCGACCTCTTTCCTAGCACCAAGCTGATGCTACGGGGTGCAATAACGAGATCTCTCCCCCATTTTATGCATGCAGCACCAGCTCTGCCTCGCCAAGCATTGAGCCGTGGGGCACTGCCAGCCCTGCAGCCCTGCTGCCACCTCCTCTCCCTGGAGCCTGCCGGGCAGACGGCAGCGGAGCATCGCTGCAGAGGCTGGGGCGCGGCAGCGTCCCTTGGCGCGGAGTCATGGTGTCATGGTGTCATGGCTGGCGCGGCCCCGCACACAGCTGCCAGGAGCCCCCGGGCTGGGAGCTTTGTTCCCAGCTGTCCTGCAGGACAATGCGTTCCCAGGGCTCAAGGAGTGACAGCGCGGCTCTGCACAGCCCGCTGAGCGGTCTTGCCCCAGTTCTGCCCAGCTGCGGGCGGTAGGGAAGGCTGCAGATCCAGGCAGGTTGTGCTCGCTCCGCATTAGGGCAATATCGCTGCTCACAGCGAGCCCTCCTTTATACCCAGGAACACAAGCCTCCACTTTCCTTAAAGAGTACCATTTCCCAGCTAAAAAGATGAAGGTTACAAACGCCATTGCTGTGTTTATTCCACGCACTCGGGGACGAACCAGCAGCCTTCAGCAGCGGGCTGCAGGGAGAGCAGCTCAGCAAGGCCCCCCGAGCTGCGGCACGCTCTGCTATCTCGCCAGAGCCTGCCATGTTTTTTCCTTGGAGCCGGCCTCCATCCACGGATCCATCCATGGATCCATCCATCCATCCACGCATCCACCCACGGCGCCGCGAGGCCGATAACGGAGCGCG
>WBMW01002901.1:142180-192966 GCA_013396635.1 Penelope pileata
CCTGGGCCCCCCACTATCCCCCATCTGCCCCCGGCCCCTGGCGCTCAGCCACCGCCAAGCTCCGTAGCATCCATTTCCTGCGCTGATCTCTGCGTACTGCTCCGCTTTCAGCCCGGCACCATTACCAGCCTGGCGCCTGGGGATGTTCTGCTCTCCCTTGGTTTCCAGAGCTCCCTGCCCCTGGCAGCCCCCTCACGCCTGATTCCCGATGGGAGCCCTGCCGGCCCCATTAACATCACTCATAAAACCCAAACACTCAACGCATGTGTTCAGGAAGAGCCTCTCCGCAATCCACCTCCCTGCGTGGCCGTTCTCTTACCCCGAGGAAAAGCCGTGCCTGTCCTTTGGGCACGCCATTCATTCACAACAGGGAGGGCTCCTACCCCACACCCAAGCAGGCCACCTTGCTCCCCTGTGTGTCCTTCAGCTCTGGGCACCTCCCTCAGCGGGGCTCTGCCCCTTGTGTCGTCCTTTGGCCGATGCTCTCCTGTCAGCTCCGTCACCTCCCAGCTCCCATCTCTGGCTTTGCCCACCGTAGGTAACCTCACGCCTTCTCTCCTTCCTAAGTCCACCTTGGGGAAAGATTCCCTCTTCCCTTTGGAACTTTCCACCACTGTTGAGCCTACAAGAATTTTGGCAAGAGCTACAAGTTGGCGCTTCCATGTCTGCGGTCTGTGGTGGTTCCCAGCCAACACTGGGGTCGAGCAGCTCAGCCACGGCGTGCAGCTGCACCCCTAGGTCACACCACGTCGAACACGGGCCACGTGTGTGTGCTCCGCTTGCACATGTTGTGTGGTAAGAGATGTGGTCCAGGATCCTAGAAAAATACTGGGAGGTGCTGGTGTCTGTGCAACGCTGACGGGGGTAGTGCAGAAGCAAAATGAGCCTTCGTTTCTTTAGCAACCATAATCATTCCAGCCACAAACTCTTCTATCCACAGCTGTAACAAAGGATGCTTTAGGAAGTTCTGTACACAAAGAAATGAAACGTAGGTGAAAGAGTAGATGTATCTCAAAATATTTCCCGAATCAGAATTTCCGTTAGCCCAGCGTGGGTTTTGCCCTTGGAAAATGCTGGATAACTCGGCTACGAATGGGAAAAACTAGCAAGTGCTGAAGCGTGTGTGCTCTGCAGCATCTCAGGCTCAGAAGGATAAACATCCAACGTGAACGTAGCTTTTACTTCAACCATCAGAATTCAGAGAATTCTGATGTACGCGTAATAGATAAAAATATAAAACCATCGGACCCCTAGGACGTTAAGCAGCATCAGAAAAAATCATCTTCTACTCAGCTATTAATATCTCTCACACAAGTAGGCAGGACAAAAGATTGTAATAGATGGGAATGAGCAAGAACATTCGGTGTATTTAAAGGTTCTGTCTGTCTTAACTCACATAGCTCAAAGCTGGGTGGGCCATTGATTATCATGGAAATAACCGGGTAGGGAGAGTGCCTGAAGAAGCAGGAACCAGAATAGCAGGGATCTCGTGGGCCCCTGCCAGCCATCCCAGTTACTTGCAGTCATCTTCCTCTCTTAGCAGAGCCCTCATTTGGTGAAGATTGTGGCAGCTACAAATGTGTTACCAGTAACTGTTGAAATGAGCATCTCTAGGTTTGTCAGAGAGGATGTTGTTCTCATCAAAAGATGCCCACAGGTGTTTGTCGGTATTTTCAGCACCTGCTGCTGGCAGGGTTAGAGAGCCAAAGCCTTTGGGGCCCAGGGAACTGAAAGGGGAATACTTACAAGTTAAAATACCAGCACTTCCCAGTGCTAGCTCAGCTAGACAACATGTTCACACTGACGAGCACATTCCCCTTCCTGTGGTCAAACTGGAAGGACTGGAACAAGAGGCAATGTTAGAAACTGTTGTTAAACAAAGCAGAAAGGGTCAGCGAAGCGGTGTTACTTGAAGTCGTTCCCCTTCTGCCCATTCCTTTGCAGTTTGCTTTGGTTTGGAAGCTTGAGGTTTCTTCCTCTGGTGCATTTTGACCGTGCAGCTATTGATTTCTTACAAATGAAGGAATATTTCATCTTTTCTCTTTTGTTTTGAAAATCTGCTACGCCACCGTGCTCAACAGTGTTGTCAGACCCGGACCCCACGAAATACGTCCACGTGTACAGTAACACCTGCGTGGGGGTGTGAAGGTGAACACGTTTTGGGATCTCTGAAAGGTTATTTTGAAGTAAACGATGGCTGAAATAACCCAACGCATTGCTCCAAACACCCTGAGAGCACTTTGTGTAGAGCCTTTCTCTTTTCAAGATCTGGGGGCATTTCAGTCATATCTCCGTGGGAACTGGAACTGCAAGAAGGCATTTCCACCCGAACCCAAACCAGCATACCTAGATCGCACACGAAGAGTTTCAACAGTGAAATGAGAAAAATTCTACTTGAGGATGGTGGCAACTTCCAAGAAGACAGAAGAGACGCACACAGAGAAATGAACGCTGCAATTAAAAAGTTGCCAGCCGCAGCATTCTGTTGAGGAGCATGACGTTATTGGGAGAGCTCGCTGGGTTCCAGTCACACAGGTTCACAGCGTGACGGGTCCTTCCCACGAGACACACCTGTCCTCCTCCCACAGTCCCCGTTTAAAGCAACCGCGAGCCCCCAAGGCACAGATCTGGATGGGTGCTGTGTCTCGTGGCAGACCTGGCCAAGACTGTGAAAGGAAAACCAAAGATGGGCAATAATTTGCCTCAAGGAAAAAAAATCTTCCTCGTTACGTGCATAGCTTGTATAGACACACAGAGGCTTCTCTATCGCAGACATTTATTCACAAAACTATGTCTCCTCGCCATCTTCCAGCACCCAGCCCTGTGCTATGCCCTTACCTTCAGTAACACTTTGTAGCACCGCGTTCCCTGTGGTCTGCTCACAGGTGCAGCAGATCTGCAAACAGAATGGAGCTCACGCTTACCCCTTGGTTCCCCTTCTCTCTGCACCCAGACCGTGGAGCTGCCGAGCCCAGGGCTCGGCACCAGGAAACAACCCCCAGGGCGATCCATGCACAGCGCTTTGCAGCAGGGAAGGAAGGCGTGCATGAGGGAGGTGGGCTCTCTGTGGTGAGGAAAACGCCTTGCTGAGTGGTGACACCAGCAGAAAAGCCCAATTTTTGCCCATCGCTAGGGAACAGCACGCTGACTAACACAGTAGCTGGGTCATATCCAGGCCAACAGCTCAATTTTGCAGAACTAAGGAACTCCAGAAACACCCAGCAATAACAATGCGGCCTGTTCCATGCTACTTTTCTTCATTCCGCTTTTGAGAACAGTTTCCAGGCAATGCTGCCCAACATTACGCCCGGGCCGACTGGTATAGAGCCAAAAGTGTGCCGAGAAATGTGCTAGCAATTAAACAGCCTGGATGACTGTGGACTGTGTGCTGGGCTGGAAGAGTTCAGCTGGTGCACACATCCAGCTCCAGCCATTTTCACTGCCTTGAGCTCCTGGTGAGCTCAGGGCCTACTTCACCACATGCCCAGTGTATCAACCCCTGGAAAATTACTCAAGCGTATGGCACTCACAGGAGCCTTTGTGTTGGCCTCAGCCAGCTGCTGCCTCCTTCCCACGCCACCGGAGTCAGCGGTGGAAATGCTGACAGCGTGAAGAGAAGATGGCCTTCCTGCTCTCCGTGCCAGCCTCACAGCAGCCTTCAGCGCTGGGAAGGTCCTGGCAGGAGTCCTCGTGCTGGGCCTGCAGCAATGGGGAGGACAGGAAGCATCAGTGAGAGCTGGTAGAGGCACGGGGCCAGCGCACCACAACATCCCTTGCAGACATTTCCATTGTGTTCCAGTCAGTACATTAAAAAATAAAATAAGTGTCTTGGGACCTGCTTGCTTGTCCTTGCAGGCTCCACGCAGCAGAAACCCTATCACAGAGAATGTCTACAACTGCAGACAAAGGTATGCCCCAAGCTGTGCAGGCAGACACAGAGCAGGTTTACGCCAGCTAGCTCATGCACCAATAATAGCTCGGCTGCAGCAGTGGGGCCAGGGGCAGCTGCACAAAACCTCCCTGGAAAGCAGGGTAACGCTCATGTCACACCGAGCTGTGCACGGCCAGGGCCACCCTGCTGCCAGGACAAACCCAGCCCTGCTGCGGGGCTGCACATGCAAACTGGAGACACGCCTCTGACTGCAGACTAAGTGTTCCCCCCAAAAGTCGGACATTTAATGAGGAACAAGTAACACAGAAAGCTTCTGGGCAGGGCTGAGTTCCTTACCCTTCCAGAACACCCTTGGTGCAGCGGTTTGGGACCCATGCACTGAATGGTGTTAAGGCAGCAAGGTTTCCTCTCACGTGTCAAAAAAGAAATGGTAAGCTGAGCAAAAGCTTAACCATCATTTAGCAAAGATCTCTTGCCTGCTTCCATGAAAGACTGCTTTTCCTGAAAATGTCCTGGCCTACAACATTTGCCTTCTTAATTTTGAACTCTCAGCAGCGAAGACCAAGAACTGTGAGCGTAATTCCTTGCTCCAACCCCACAGAACGTCCAGTGATGTGATTCTGATTCAGAAGGAGCCTGGCAAAAAAGTCAGAGACAGCCAAACACAGCAGATTTTAGTGGATAAAGGCATGGACTGTGGTTTCTTCAGAACTCCACACTCAGCCCTCTGTAACATTTCGCAACATCTGGCTTTCAAACTGTAGACAAAAATGCTTAAGCGTCATAGAAGCCCAAAGACTCATTTTCAAAAGTGCCATCAGCATTTTGTCTATATGCAGGCAAATGGAATCCACAATTCCTTCACCACCTTCAGAATGGGAATTGACATGCTGTGACAGTGTTTGCTAACTAGGAAGGTGAATCTACAGTTGAACACAATTTTATTAGCCCTCTGCTGAGGCCCTTCCACAACTGACCAGCAAGGCTCATCACAACAAGGGAAGCATGAAACTGCAGTTTGGAAAATTCTGGCATAGAAAGAAAATGTATGCTCTTCTATTTATAAATGAAGTCTGAAGCTAGCTTTGCTGATCATCCTATAAATAGTTACTTGCACAAAATCCGAAGCAGCGAATCTGGTAATTCACCCAAAGCAGTGAACCTGATACCTCAGACATTCTTGCTCCTTACTCCAGAGCAGCATTTTTCTGCAAAACAGTGCTTCTCCCCTTTTAATGTAGTATTTTTAAAAGCTTTTTGGAACTCACTCTCGGGGGAAAAGCAAAATCTGAAGTTTGTAGAAGGGATATGAAGCTAAGTCTTCTTCGTCCAAGGCTGTACCTGGCAACTTTTACTTAACCATCTTCACTATTTCACTATTTCCTCGAACAGTCAATGTATGAAACCGACACAAACCCTACCTGCAGCGTGAGGGACGGTTGCTGCCTCATCCACACACTCGCTGAGGCAGGAGGAGTTACAAAGCCTGCTAATATCCTGACATGAACAGCTCATCCATGCCTGTGGGATCCAAGCCATCCCTCAGAAATCTCATCGCCAAGTAGAATTAATTAGTGGCTGGCTGAGTGGGATGCCGAATTGCAGAATTAACTCCCAATTTTAGGCTGGTTTCTTCAACTCTTATCTTTGCCATAGATAGCCAGAGGTCACAATGCTTTATTCTTGTCTTTCAAGTGTATGTCACCATCAAAACTGCCGCAGTCTGGACAGGTTAGAAGGTTGTCATTTAATGGATTCATCCTCTAGGAACAAAAACAAAATCAGAAGGGAAAAAAACCAGCAAAACAACCAACATCCCAAAGCAGAACTCACCTGGTAGAGGATGCTTCTTCCATCCTTCTTCTCCATGAATTCTGTCTCTTCTCTTGGAAGACAACTTTATTTCCAATTAGCTGAGTATTCACCTCATCTTCCAGGTTATTAAGCTGTTGATATTAGTGGGAAAACGTTAGTGTAAAATGCACAGAGCTGAGCACATGGCAGCAGGCTGCAGTACCGCTGGGTGGTGGAAGGTCCCCTGCCAGCCTACCACGACAGATTGGGTCATCTGCACATCCAGAGTCATGGGCCACTCTGTCCCTGTGAGCAGCAGCTCTACAAGGATGCTCTCAGCACGCTGTTCTTAACTGGCTGGAAAACACCTTGCTGTGCTCTGCTCCTGGTAGGAGCCGGGTTCAAGCCAACACAGGATCCTTTGCAGTAAAACTGAAGTTTGGATTCCATGAAAAAATCCACACGTATCCTGATTTTGCTGTCAAGCCAGTTTGTTACAAAAGGCTTCTGATCTCGGGGAGAAAACAAAATGACTATTAGGAAAGCCTGAGAAGTGGGACAGCTGGTGGGAAGGAGACCCTCTGTAAATCAACACTGGCTTTAATGGCTTTGGCGATTCCCAAGCACTCCTGGAGTGTTTGTGTTACCAGTGGAAGATGTTGGCCTGAAAACAGGGGACAGCACAGCGATGTTCTCAGCACGGAGGTGAGCTTTTTTTAAGCAGCTGACAGACCAGAATTTGGTTTTATCGGCTCTCACACTCAAGATATCACAAAGCACTTTACAAATCAATGCATCGCGGTGGTTCGATTATCTCTAGCAAATGGAAGCCTGGAATAGAAAAACGGCGTTTATATATGACAAGAGTCTGATGCCAGAATTTCAAGATGGAGCATACAAGGTGATAAAGATTAGTGATCGCCCCTTTCCCCTGAAATGCCTGGAAGTGACTGCAATATTCATCCAATTGTTCAGAACACGTATTGCTGCGGCAATGGCCTGAATTCACAACGTTTGGGCCCAGCTCAGGAGATTTTGAGCATGCAAGAGTGGTTAGATCCAGGGTTAGGAACCACGCTGACCAAAAACCAAAGCTGTGGGTGATGTAAAGCATGCTTGGGTGGTGCAAGGAGCTGCAACGTACACCGTTCAAATAGAAAGAATGTCCAAATTCTTTCAATTTCAATTCCTTCAATTCAGCTGGGTACATCCTGCTGGTGGCTATGAGGCAGCCCCCTGATCTGGTAACTGAGCTCAGAGTCTGAAAAAAATTTCAGAAATTTCAGAAAAAAATAAAAATAAATGGGGGGATTTTTTTGAAAGGCGTACACTACGTTACGTTGTGGTTCTTCCCCAACCTCATCAACGTTGCCAAACGCTGTAGAAACTAACAGTAGCTATGTTTAAACCGGAGGAAGTTGTATCTTGTCAGGATACAGTTGTATAAATAATTTAAAAAATAACCCAGTACACACTCCAGGTCCTTTTACATAGGAAAATAACAGAATGGAAAATTCTGTGCTCCCACCACGTGGAAGGAGCCAGCCCGGTGTCTGCAGCACACGGACCCAGTGCCGAGGTTGCCTTCCTGCAGCTTTGGATCAGGCCCATGGTGAAAACAGAGAAAGTGATCTATATCCTTCCAATTAAGGTAAAGAATTCAGCATGCACTTCTCACTCGGGATATGTATCTATATGCAGCAGTTATGGCTTTATAATGTACAAAACGAAAGGAAAACAGGGGCTGAGTGTAATGGCAGAGGAGCAGGACATAAGATCGCTGACATTTTGTGCAGTCTGGCTGTTTTATCTTTCGTTTTAGAATGAGAGATTCACAGGGACCTAAAAGAAAAAAAATGATTTAAAACAAAACTGATGGCCACGGTGCTTCATGCACACTCGAATATGCTGCTAAAGTAGAAGCCCTGGATTTATTTTCTTTTACTATTATGAATACAGCACAAGTGAATGACAAAAATAAACATCCCAGAACCCTTTTGTACCTATGCTTTGTTTCTAAAGCCCTTTGCCTACAAATCACAGTGAGGGCTAAGCAACCTGGGGATGGGAAATGGATTTTGCAGCTTTCCCCCCTTCAGGTTTTAAGCTAGCATAAGCAGAAGGAGGGAGGTGTTGCCTCCAGCCAGCACTCCTCATGGCTGCAGAGCGCTTCCCACCGTCCGTAAGCTCATACCACCTTACAGTGGCTGACAGGAACTAGGAACTAGTACACATGTAAGCAGCCCCAGCAGGGAGAACATGAAAGAACAACTTTCTTGTTCCAGCAGCAGTGCCCTGAGAGCCAGAGTAAGGTGTGTTAACAAAAGCACATAGGAGAATAGGAAGTGGAAAGAAGTGTTCTGGCAGTCCCTGCTGCCCCACGACCCCAGGCAAGCCCTGCTGGTTAAGCTGTTCCCTTAGTCCTTCGCCTAATGAATGATCTGACCTGCAATACTGCGTGTTTGTCCTGCAGGACCGGGGTTTGTTTTCATGGGGAGCTCAAATAGAGTTTGTTGAACGTCATATAACGCTGGTCATTTAGGATGCATGCCTTCCTTGACATCTGGGGAAAAAAAAGAAAAAGAGATTTTCCTGTACGAGCAAGAAGTGGCAATGCCATGTTCTGCTGCTGCCTCCCAGGTTCTGCTGCTGTCTCCGAAGGGGCTGTAAGGCTTGGTGACAGCAACCTGCACCCACCCAGGGCAGAGCACGGTCACTGCAGGCAGCACGCAGCGGCAGGCAGCTCCCTCCCAGCCCCCCCCCTTGCTCTGTTTGTTCTCTGCCTTGCACTCCAGCGGTCTCACAAATCCACTTTTCTCCGGCGTGCTCCATGCAGCCCAGAAATGTAATGCAAATGAATAAATGCTTGCTTTAATCTGGCCCTCAGCTCTCAAAGGAGAATCAGTGCTACAGTGAGGAACAGTTCACGCTGAGACAATGCAGAGCCATTGCTTAATGAATGGGGACTCTCTCACGCCATCACCCATAGCTTGCAGCTCTGGCCTCTGCGAGCCCAAGCAGGGCTTGGAGGGTTTGACAACAATGCAATCATTCATTTATTCCTCATCTGGTGCTCAAGACTGCCTGGTCCGTTTATTCTTGGAGTTCTGCTCTCGTTTCACCCATTTTTCTTATATGCTTTACTGCTCCTACAGTAGCTGCTGCTTGCTGACTTCTAACCTTGAACTGCTTAGCACGGGAAAGCAGCCTGGACAGTTCCCGACTTGGAACAGTTGTTCCCTGAGAACCTATGATGGAACAAGCTCCAAACTCAGAAACATCAGCAGGATGGGGGAGGCTGCACTCCGCAGTGCCAGCAGCCTGCCCAGCGGGCTCCGAGCACGGGGCTGCAGCTGGGCAAGGGAAGGGTCGTTCTGCCAGCCAGCAGCAGGGGCTGGAGCCTCATGAAGCTGCAGAGCCCACGGCTGTGTCACAGGACACTGCACGTTGCCTGGAACAGGGTGAGCACCCGGGGCCACGCTCCTTTAGGCAGATGAATTTGTGCTTCTTGAAATGCCATCATTTGGTTGCAACGGCCACAAAGAGCGGATGCATCACAGCAGTAAAACTGAAACTGGAATTTGCCACTAGCTCAGGCCTGGTAAAGGATTTCAGCTGCTATCACACTCGTGATCAGCTGTACCCAACATATAAATTACACTTCCATCTTTCCAAGGGTCTCTAACAACACCCCTCCCTGCCCGTATAAATCCCGGCGTGGTTCTGTGCACAGACAGTGACTCATGCTCTCAGTGAATGGCTCTCAATGGAAGCTTTAAACCGGCTTCAACAGCTTGTAAGGAAGTGCTGATTTGGACAAAAAGTTTGGATTCTTTCACAGGCATAGCTGAAAAAACAGAATCTCTTCCTTTGTTCGTATTTCTCTGCCCCTCTCCTGACGTACAGCCACCATCACAAAAAGATTTCATGTCTGTGCACACATCTCACCTGAAAGATCATTTTGCCTCTGGTCTCCATTCTGTGGAAGAATTTGGTTGGCACAAGCTCTTGTATTTCACAACATTGTATTTATTTTTGATTTATTGGTCTGGGGCAGAGGAGGATGCCTAAGCTTTTCCTACTTGAAGAAGCAGTACACTGAAAAGAGAGGCATTCACCCTGTCTTTTTACTTAGAAGGCTTTTCCAGGAATAACATTCATGATTTTTCTGTCCTGGATAAAACTAAATATCACGGGAGAACCAATTGCTTGCTAACATAAAGGTCACTGAAATCAATAGAGATATGCTGATCTATTCCATCACTGTTTTCCTTACAACTTCAGGGAGAAACAGTAAAAGATTTAGTTGTACATATTCAGAAATCTTTATAACTGACTTTGACGTTATGGCAAGGGAAGAATCTGGGTCAGCCACCTCCTTTGTTCTGCAGGAGAGAAGGATGTCACCGCTTCTGTCATTACCATGACTGCTGCTGGAATGCTATACCCACTTTTGAAGGCTACTTCTGAGGGGAAAAAAAAGTGAAATACAAGGAAAGGACCAGAAAGAAATACAAAACGTTTCTAGATCTACAAGAGCGTCATTTATCAAATCAAGGTATTTAATCTAATTTGCCAAGCAGGGGTCAAGAAATGAGCTAGTCAGTCTTTATGTGCTGAACCCAGGATACACTTCAGAGTTGAATCTGTCAGGAAAGTACAAGATCCAGCAGCTGACACTGGGAGTAGATAAATTCACTACAAATAAAGTGCACGTTTTCCACCCCTGTGAGTAATTAATTACCAGGATCAGTCATGTTGGGATGTCCTGAGATGTCACCAAGTTTCTAGCAAATATCAGAACATAACACAGGTCTGAAAGTCATCCTCTGGCTTCAGCAGGAACTCCTGTCGAGGTGAGGAAATCCTTCGTGGAGCTTTGATGAATTATGTGGTAGAAACCATACCAGATAGTCACGGTGGTTCCTTCTGGCCCTAGAGAATAAACGCTTGCATACCCTTCATTCACTTCCAACACATACAATAGGTTAATGCAAATAAAGCCTTACTTTCATCCCCAAGGAGAACCATGGAATTCTGATATTTATTCTTCCTAAATCCTTATCAAAATCCTCAGAGAACCTAAGGAGAAGGAATGGATGAACAAAAAATCAAAAGATTTATTACAGGCAAAAGTGCAAACGTTCAAACCCACCCCACCACCCTCTCCCTGACCTCCTATTTTTAGGAAACTGGCAAGAGCTTGTCACTGAAAATCTTTCCTTCCAATCATGTTGCGTTGACTTTGGCCAGCAGTTTGAAAAGATACCAGGGAAGAGGAGGAAACAGACATGCAATTCCATGGGAAACCAGGCTGAAAATCACCCCAAATGGTCCAGGTTTGTTGCAACTCTAATTCCCCCTGCTCCGATGGAGCTGAACTCACAATGGAGTCATGGAAGGGAGCTGTAGGTGCGTTCTGTTACTCGTCCAGCCCTGGACAGCTGTCCAGCTCCCCCAGAGCACTGCGGAAGGGCCTCCTCACACCCCTCCATCTGAAGACTGTAACATGAGGCCTGCCTCATTATCTTAATTCACAGCTGAAAGCTTTTGATAAGAAAACAGGAAGCAATCTTACAAGTAAACAAAGACGTGTTCAGGGTGGATCCGCATCCACCTAGAAATGGAGACTTTCCAGTATGGAATGTGCCTAGCAATAACCCCGATCTGCTGCTCGCAGCCAAGCCCTATCCACCCAATGTATTTTTACACGCTGAAATTCAGCAAAGCCTCCAATCAAATCTTTTCTGCAGTTCAGAAAAGCTGGTGGCAAGAATGATGACACCAGTTTCCATTCCCCAGCCGCTGTTTGGGAATATCTTACTTTCTAGTAACCAAAATAAAGGTGTGACAAAGACAGTCCGGTTGTGCCCGTAATGGCAGCTGACAAGGCCGCAGCACTTCGGAGCCTCTGCAGCCCACCAGGAGCATCCCTCTTTCAGGTATTTACATTTTTTGGTGTCTGTAACAGTAGCAAAAAGGCTGCTTGCTTGCAGAGCCCACTTCTCTGTTCAATAATGCTAACCAGCCTCAAAGAGGAGCCAAACCATGCCCTGGGGAGCAGGTACAGATCAGCCAGAGCAGAGCATCCCAGCCAGTGCTTAGAATCTTCTCAGCACAGCAGACTGTTACAGCTCCTCTCCTGACACACCAGAGACTGACCCAGGGGTGAGGCAGTATCCCCATCTGAACGTGCACTTTCATGAGCCCTGTGATCCCCAGAGCACAACATGCTTCAGGGATGTACCAGCTTCAGGGATGCCTCCCTTGCTCCCTGTGACACAAGAGGCTGCAAAGGCTCCCAGAGCTACCATTGCCCCAGCCAAGCTTTCAGAAGCAACAGCATTTCTGCATTCCAACAAAACACCATTTCTTGGGTATCTCATCACAATCCAGTTTTCCAGTTGTCTCATTTTAAGGAGTTATAACATCACGCTTTGCGTGAGAGCTGAGGGACCAGGGGAGAAGTGACTTCAATTAAAAAGATGGTGACCAACAGCAGAGCTCCCCTGGTGACTCCTGCTGATCCAGGAAATGCTGCTGTGCACGCAGAGAGATGCCCATAGAGATCAGGAGCATTCTGTCCCACAGCCATCTTGTTCTGACAGAGCTGATAGAGTTGCTTGCTGCTAGCACTTGTATTTTCAATAGAAATTGCAAGATACTTGACATTCTTTCTGAAGACTCAGCTACTGGCACCAACTGATTGCGTAAGAACATCAGCTCTCTTTGCAGGTCATGCTGTTCTGCCCATCCAAGAAAAAAATGCACTTATTTTCTTTTTAAGAAGAAGAAAAGCACTTGAAAACTCATCTGACATGTCTGAAAGCTCAAAACCTAAGAGGCAAATGCACATAATTTGCCCATTTTTCTTTTTTATTCAATCTCATGATATCCAATTCAACCTCCTTATCTGGAGGATCAAGTTTGGGGGATTTGGAAGTTCCAGGCTGGCAACAGTGGCAGTGAAATGAGTGTGCGGTCCAAGGGAAGAGGAGGGTGTCCACCTCAAACGAAGCTCTCTTCTGCTCACTAACACAAATCGATGGAACTTCAGGGTGCCCATAGTGAAAGCCATCAGCTTCAGAATGCCTGCTGTTACTTGGCCACATCAGCTTTTGGAAATGAGGTCTTCAGATATCCTAAGTGGAAAACAAAACAGAATCTGCCACAGATAAAGTTCTTTTTAGGAGAGTGGAGATGGAAATCCAATTAGCTGTTTACCTCTCAGATGAACTTGAAGCACGGGAACATACAAGGGTGGAGAAGCCTGCAAAGCCAACCCCAGGGCCGCATCTGCTCTGCGCATAAACAGAGCTTCGGTTCCTGGTTCTTTACTCAGGATTTTCCATAAGGCACCGATTTCGTTTTAAAGTATGACTTTTACATAACTAGTACATTTTGTGCAAAGCTGGTTAACTCTACACCCTCGAAATATCATGTGCTTCCCAGCACATAAATCCCAGACCTTGACATCTAAAGAATGCTTGGCAGATCCAACAAGAAACACGGCCAAGCTAGATGTCAGAGGTATTCGCAGGGTTTCCAGTCAGCCAAGATAATAACACCTTGCCCATGCTTAAAAAGAACGAAATTTCTGTGGCATGGGGGTCAGTGCATGAAGAAATTATTAAGAAAATTTTTAGGTGTTCTGCAAAAAGTTTGTGTGCTTGGTTGGCTTTGAATGCATGCGTCACAGAGAGAACCCTCCGAGATCTGCAGTTCAGAGTGCTGGCAGGATTTGGTGACCTCGCTCCATTTCTGAGGACAGAACCTTTTTCATGTGTTCGTACAGATGAAGCCATCTGGAAAATTGCCATTAACAAAAAACAAAAGAGAGAGTCTGACTTTATAATCCCTTAAACTCAGAGAAAAACAGAAGTGGACCCCAGAGGACTGCTTAGCCCATCCTCCAGCACCCAGCCCTGTTTGAAATCCCTATTTTGGCAGGCCTTCAGCCACAGCCTCCACAACACCCGCTCTGCTCCTCTTCAGCTCCATTACAAGGTTGCCCTAACGTCCAGCCCAAATGGTGGCACATCCTAAAGCAGGACAGGGGGATTTCCATACTGTAGTGACATCCCTCAGGCTTTTATTGGCCTGACTTCACCTGACAATGGCAGTGGGCAAGCAGGTCTGTGAAGGGTGCCCACCCAACTTGTGCAGAAACCAGGAAATCTGGTCACAGAAGTTCAGCATCTCTTAAAATCCATGCTGGATTTTACAGATATTACAGAAAAACACTCCTGCTCACTGCAGGAGCAGCTAGGGAGCAGCATTTGTTGGCTGCAGAGATGGGGAGGAGCGGAGCCCTCGGTGCCAGAGGACGGCAGAGGACCTGCCCCCGCCCCTGGCCTGCTGCTGCTCCTCAGGGCCCACAGCTCTCCACCCAAGAAGCAGCCTGAGCTGTGGATGTCCTACCTCCTTCCAAAAAGTTGTTTGCACAATTTTAATCCTGCCTTTTTTGCATTATCTCCTATTACACGCTATTTTTCCATTGGACCCCAGCCTTCTTTCTGCTTCCCCACAAGCACCTAGCTGATATTCTGTTTTCTCCTCGCTTTAATACATGCCTTCCCTTTAGCTCTTGATACCACATTTCTCATTTGTTTGCATTTTTTCCCTCTGGTGCTCACAACGAAGACACCCCTCTGCTCCCCAGCCATCACACACAGCCCAGGATTTGGCTTCCACTCTCCACGTATCCAGTCAAACTCAGGATGCACAAGACTGCTCCTTGTCACTCATGCCTACCAGACACCGCTCTGCCAGCCCTCATGACTCCTTAACAAGGTCTGTCTCCTTCCTCCCCCTCCCCCTGGGGCATTTTCCTGCCCCAGTCGCTGATTCTCCTCTTTGCTCACCTTTGGCTCCTGATTTTACTCTTCTGGGAAAACCAGTGCTGGTCCTAAATCCCCGCTCTGCACCTATCAGTGCCACATCTCAGTTCCTTCCCCGCTTCTCTACTTTCATCCCCTTCTCTCCTCACTTCCATCTCCCACCCCAGATGAGGTTGCTTTCTCTTTTAATTTCGTGCAGCCTGCATAGGATCCAGGGAGTCGGGCAGTTGTTTCCCTGCATTTCACCATTCACAGCTTTTGCCTGTCAATAGGAGGAGAAATCACCACCTCTCCTGGGTCTGCTCACAGGTGGGCCTGTGCTGGAACACGCTCAGGGCACACAGGCTCCAACAAGTGTCCCCTTAGCAGATGGCATTCCAGGTTTTGGAGGTTCTACGATGACTAAGTTTGGGCTATTTTCACAGAAATGGTGAAGCAACAGATCTGTAGTAACGTCCTTTCTGAACAGCGTGTCAGTAAATTTTAACCATAAATAAATTAAAAAGTTATACAAGATGGGACACACTTGTAAGAAACAGCTGAAGTACTTCAGTTGGAAGTTTGAAAAATAAAAACAAGCAGAAACGTGTTTAGCTTGAAATTGATTCAAAGGACAAAGCACTTCAGCACAAAGAGCTCAAATTTGATGTTCACAAGTTACCAGGAAGAGGGAATTGGAAGTGCCTGGCAATGCATCTGCTCATCTATTGGCACAGCCCACCTGAACTTCCCACTGTATCTTTTCTTATCAACCGAAAATCTGGGGAGATATCAATGCCTCCATGTGAGTTTTCCTTTTTTCCTTTACGTTTTTTTGGTGAAAAAAGACCTGTTCTCACCTTTCTGATCTCTGCTCTGCTGCAGCAGTTCACACTCAGCAGCCAGCTCCCAGATGATTACAGGCCATTAATTCCACCAGAAGTTTTTGCAGCTCCGTTTAGGAAACGCTCGGCCACGCCAGCTCCTTTGGGTGCTCTCCCACCACTCAGAACCAGGCCCTGTGGCTCCCACATCAACCTGCTGTGTTGCCCACCTCAAGTGCTGCTAGAAAGGACTTTCCTTAACCAAACCCAGA
Source organism: Penelope pileata (assembly GCA_013396635.1). Taxonomy (NCBI): domain Eukaryota; kingdom Metazoa; phylum Chordata; class Aves; order Galliformes; family Cracidae; genus Penelope; species Penelope pileata. The sequence goes on from WBMW01002901.1 coordinate 157,782, forward strand.
TGTCTGTCTCTTTCCTCTTCTGAAAAGAACCAATGGAAATTGATTGCTAAGCCTGAAAGTCCGTCACTGACGTTGCCCAGGGCAAGAACATTTATTTATCTTCTCCGGGGACACACTGCTCAGCTGTGCAAACAATGAACACTTCTGAGCAAGCTCATAATCTTGCAATTAATATCTAAGAGCTGTCTAATGGAGAAGACTGAGTTATTCTTACAGCCATAAGAGAAAGAAATGTGTGTAGATGACACCGGAGCCACCGGCAGCCAGCTGAGTGAAAAGCCGTGGCTGTTGGTGGAGAAATGGACCGGCAGGTCAGGGCAGGCCCAGGCCTCTGTTCACAGTGTGAAGGAGGAACAGTGTGTGGGCTCGTGCAAGGTGAACATCCCCTGTGAATCAGGATTCAGTGACTCCCAGCCCCATACGATGCTGCTGAGATCCTGCACCTTCCGCTTCGGTTTAGACACGGAAAATCATGCAGCCACAGTCATGCAGCAAACGCTGAGGAGACAGTTTACAGATCTCCACACCCCATCCTCTCCATCCCTTTCCTGACTGCTTGGAGCCTCCCACATCCCTCCCTGTCCCTCTGAAGTAACTGCAGTAAGATGCCTTCTCCACGTACAAACACCACGCTTGCATGCTGTGCTTCTGCAGCACTTCTGCACTGCCTTGCAGAGGGAGAACCAGGCAGTGCACAGCACGCCCTGCAGCATTTTTCAGTGATGAAGTGACCCTTTGCTCACCAGAATTAATAACATTGGTCCATGGGCTTTGAACGTTGTGGATATTGGTAGGAAAATATATAGCTCTTTTGAGACTGGTAACAAGCTAGCCAAATGTTGAAAATTAATTAGCGGTAAGCCCTAACAATCAACTCATCATCTCGATCTCATAAAGTTTTGCCAGTCTTAATGTTCTCACTCCCTGCATGGGAATCCCTGCTCATTACCAGCAAAGACTGATGCCCAGCATGGAACTGTAAATAAGCACTCAGGCTGTGCAGGCTGTGCTCAAGACAGAGGTTGGCTCTGTGTGGCACCAGGAGCGGTGCCACTGAGCCCTCTGCATGCACACTGTCCAGCACCTGCTTTGAGAAGAGGAGGAGAGCGTGCCCGGAGACTGGAGGAAGCAGCAAAGCAGCACGGCTGTCAGGGCTGAGCGCCTCTGAAGCTCCACAGCTCTGAAGACAAGGCTTTCAGGGTCCCACGTAATTCAAAGCGCTGTGACTTTTAATTGGCACAGAAAGAGCTTAGCACACAGGCATATGCCTTCACTGTGCTCCCAGGATCTAGATGCCATGGGCACTGCTATAAAAGAGCTGTGAACTGGAAGAGCACTGAAATGTGCATGAGCACACAACCACCCCACTTGGCTCCAGGATCCATTACTTACCCCCACTGACTTCCAAACTAGCAGAGGGCTGAACAAAGCCCAGCACGAGCACTCCATTATTGTGGACATGTGTTTACCCTGCAGATGTATCTGGATGGCCTGGCAATTTGAGTTGCAGGAAGGATACAAGGATAATTTACAATAACAAAGTATGTGTTCTTCCTCTAACCTCTGCTTGTTGGCCTCAGATCCTGATCTCCTTGACACTCAAGGATGGTGCCTTGCAGATGCTGAAGTGCCTCGAAATGGCGTTGTGGGAAATCCCAAGCACCGGAACAAAAGGCTTCTGGCAGCGAAGAACACTCCCTGGGCAAGCAGAGATGCTCTCACCTGTGCCATTGAAAATAATCCATGCTAAACTGGACCAACCTCTGCACAAGTCTGAACAGCTTCAGCTGCCACTAAAGTCCATGGCGGCCACTCCCACCTATTTCAGGTTTAAGTTTGTCTCCGTGTCTTTGCTATAACACTGCCGGGAATGTGCTTGCATTTTCTGCACATTTCACTCTCTGACTTGCTTTGATTAGTTTCAGTGTTGCCAAATGTTTCTGGTTCATCCCTGGCTGTAGTCACTCCTGTACCCATAACATTCACTGCCATGTTGTGTCACCCTGCTACACTTTATTCTGGGGATGAAACCCATGAGAACACGATCTCAAGCATCTTGTGGTCTTCCTGCTCAGCTAGAACTGCGGCATGTATCTCACGGACACAAACACCCCAAACCAGCACCATCCAATGATAACAGGAAGACTCTCAATGACTTTGACCGCTATTTTCTTCAAGCTGGAAGACAGCTGCCACTCCATCTCACCGATGTCAGACTGCAATCCCAGAGTTTTCACTCACTGCTGAATTCAAACCAGAAGTGCACTCTGTCCAGTGGTTTATCCCCAGCCATATTTATCTTTGCTTTGATTGGTAAAGCTTCACGTCATTCTAATCCATAGGAAGCAGCTCAAGAGATGGATCCATTCCGTGTGGGCTTTTCTTTTAATTTACACATGTCCCCTTTGATCTTGTGAATTTCTGTATTTAATTACATGAATTGAATGAGGTTCGCATTATATCTCATTATATCTCCTCCTGCAGTGTGCTCAGATCTTTCTTTTCTTTGTGATCTATGGAAGGAGAGCACAGTTCTTGGAAGCACAGCTCTTTGATTTTAATACGCTACTCGTGCTGCAGCAAGACCACCTCCAATTGCTTCTCACCTTTGATGCACAAATAAACAACTATCAGGGGATGGAGAACATTAAAAAGGGTGCTTCTGGATGAATAAATACCCTCACCAGCCACAAAGGGCCCTAGTGACTACCTGGGGCAGAAAGGCCTTGGTGGTAGGCCAGCTTTGTCTAAACTTTGTACCCCCAGAACATTAAGATCAGCTAAGCTGAGGTTTTAACCACATAGGTTGGATTCTGAGCTACAGGTGGACTTTGTTTCAATGATGCAACTGTACTGCTGAATTTACCATTGGGTGGGATCTGTGGATCCTGCCCATAAATCCTCAGCACGTAGTGCTAGAGCCAGCTACCTAGGTGCTAGATGCTCTATGCCAATGAGCACAATGGCATTTCAGCTGCACTCAAGCACCCTGCTTCTTCATTTATTAGCTGAGCTAGTCCCACTTTCAGATTATTTATTTTTAATTCCAGCCTGCAGGGAGCTGAGCCTTTAAGAGGCTCTGGAAGGGGACAACTGGAACAGACTGTTGCATTATGTATGTAGCAGTTCATACATGACAACATTTATCAGCTGAGATTCAGGCACCAGGAGAACTACCTTCACCTGCACCTCGGAACCACCACTGCACCACCGACTTCTTGTCTCATCCCCACTCACTTTACCGAGCAACGTGGTTTCCTAACACACAAAAGTAAAATCTGTATCTAAAATTAAGCTTCTACATTAGCTATGCATGCTACAGCTCATTAAAAATGGATAATAATTTCGAGCTCTGACACGTAAGTAGGGAAATATATTGCTCAATACGCACAAAGTACTGAAATAAAATATCCATTATCTGCATGCCCCTGTTTCAGCAGAGTCCTGGGGAACGTGGCGGTGATTAAGGCAGCAAGATTTCGCTGGCCTGCCACAGGCTGTCCCTTTTGTTGGGCTGTGCTGATAAAGCTATTGGGAAGGTGATGGAAGTGAGGTCAGCAAAGTGGCTGAGCATCCTGTGGCATGCATGGTCCCACTCCATAGGAACAGGGCTTGGTAATGGAGCAATCTAACTTTGTTTTTCCTCTGAAGGTTATACCCAACAGGAGTGCAGGAGCACTGGAAAGCAGCCAGTTTCAGAGTTCACACAGCAAGCATGAAAGAGTCATAGGTACTAAAGAGTTTTCCCATGGACTCCCTGGAATAATAAACCCACAAACATGCTTCTGCACAGGCAACGAGCAGCACTCCATGGCCACAGCACAACCCCAAAGGCAAAGGGCTTCTCACACCAAGAAGTCTCCCCGTACCTGAACATTTATTTAACAGGCCAGCTTTGCTAATGAGTCCCCATGGTCTGAGGGTGGCCCTTAGAAGATTCTTTTTAGATGAAGGAAGCAGGTTGCTGTTCTCTCCCTGAGTGCATTGTCTCACAGAGAGAAAATGGTGCATTGTACTGGTACCTGCCTCTGGTACAGAGCTTTGCTACAGGTTAAGTGTGTAAGGGAAATCACTTCATCAAATTCTCCCCCTGTCTGTCTGAAGGTTTGTAAAAGTGGTGATAAACAAGGCACAGATGAAGTGAAGTCACTGTGGCAGAGGCTGCAAAAACATAATACTCATTTCCCTGCTGCGGATCCACATGTTTTTAGATTAGACAGACAGCTTACAAACGTGTTTCTTAACATCTGTGCATAGTACTTAAAGCAGCACTATTGAAAGAAAAAAAAAAGATGCCTTATGTCCTGTAGTAGGATTAAACTGTTTTCCAAGCTCCATTAGTTAACTCACTATTCTACCTTGTTACCGAGGACGCATCAAAGTGATTCATGCATGGCAAATACCTGCTTTACTCAAAGGACAAATTCTGCATCATGCAAAGGTGCAAGCATATGTACACGAGGCGTGCACGCAATAAATGGCTTCTCCAGAAGCTTTTTGGTCTGTGTAAACTGCTCTGTCACAGAAGGGACGTGATTTACCAAGCACAGCTCCGACAGCAATCCTGCAGCCCGAGTCTCCTCCTCACCAGGCAGGAGGCCTGTGGGAACACACACAGGAATCTTTGTTAGACCTTTATTAAATCCTCTGAATACACACCCACCTGTCCATTCTCGCTGAACTCTGCACAAAATCTCGCAATGGTGTGTAATTGCTGTATTCTGTCCTCACCCACGTCACCCCTGGTGCTGTGGCCTCACTGACCAGTCAGTGACGTGGGCTCCTGTCACCTAGGAGACTGGGAGGAGGTATTTTAGATGGGAGTTAGAATGTTCAGAGACGTTTCCTGAGACTCAGGCTTCGGTTCTGTTTAACATTTTGCCACATCAGCAGATTTGCAGTGCAGCCTGTCAGAGCCAGGCACGGCTGGCACAGTCAGTAATATTGCCACCAATATCACAGCACCTTGGCACCTTAAACCCACAAGCTTTCAAGATTCCTGCAAGTAGGAAAGTATTGTCCTTACAGAGAAAGCACTGATGCTCAGAACTAAGGGGCTCACATCCACTGTGTGGATGGAGCAGCTCAGAGCTACCCATTTTCCGAGCCCCAGCTGAGTGCTTAAATCCAGATGCCAGCCATTCTGCTCTAGCAAAGTTCTGCTATTGCTGTTAGGGAGAACCAAAGCTTCCAAAATCACTTCTTCCAACGTTGTAAGAAATCACTCAGCCCAGAGATGCAGGTCATGGTGATATTGTCAGGGTACCTTGCCTTTGCAGTGCATCAGTAGATCATGTAACAGCACGGGGTATTGATCCCCCTGGGACAGGAATAGCTATCGCTGGCTGAAAGTGGCTTGTAGCTCTGTAAAGCATCCCAAATACGCAAAACCAAAAACAAACAAGCAAAAATTATAAAACCACTCGTTGTTTAAACAAAACTATTTTTCTGTAATTGTGTATGGCTGCAACTACTTTGATGCTTGGGCTGAAAGACAGGCAAGGCTACAGGTACACAGCACGAGCAGCCTGGAAGCGTTCTTTCACTGCCAGCATACACCCCCAACACATTACTGAAGCTGCCCTTGCCAGCACGCTCTGTACCAACACGTGGCTGTGTCACAGGAGAGGAGCCTTAATCTCTCTTGAGTTGATTCCATTTCATGTGGTGGAACCCATCTCAGTAGTACAAGAAACCCAGAAAATGAACACCTGAAGGTAGTTGTGTGCTAAGACTCCAGAACATGACACAAACCAAGGGCAGGCAAAGCCACTCCACTAACAGCAAGGGTGTTACACCAGCCGAAAGCTCAGCCTGGGCTGGGCCATACCTCTACAGCCAACTGTCTTCAGTTCAAACCAGTATCCATCATTTATCACACATCATAGGATCCTTAGAGTTGGAAGGGACCTTTAAAGGCCATCTGGTCCCACTCCCCTGCAATGGACAGGGAGACCACAGCCAGATCCACGTCACAGAGAGCAGCTTTGATTCTGAGAGACATTTTCTGGATGTTTGTGTACATTATGAGCACTTTGCATAGAGATGAACCTACAGAGGGATTTGTTTGCAGGTTCAGAAATGAAAGGAAGGTAACAAGACGCTTCCCTTATCCAAGCAGCTACTCAGATACTCAGCAGTGAGAAGCATGCTGCTTGCCCACATTCTACTTTGTTGTTTTACCAAAGTTTTAATTGACATTTTCAGTGAATGTCTTACTATTTTCCCTGTTATTATCTGCGAGACAGCACAGAGCAACAGAGCAGTGCTCCCTGTTATGAGATGGTGCACACACACCTTCAGAGACCTTCCTCAGACAGTCTGGTCCAGGCAGGAAGGAACAGAGAAAGATTAAAGGGAACTTGAGCGAGGAGATCCGTGCCAAACCTGTGTGCAATGCTCGCCTTAACTAAGCCTTGGGCAGCCCAAGAGCTGCTTCTCAGCTTCTGCAAGCTGCAAAGGCCATTAAAAGCTAAACAAACCAAGATTGGTCTCATTTAATAATCACATTGCTCTCACAACTCCTCTCACGTACTGACAAATAGCTTTCCCAGTGAACAATGTTACCCTTGCAGGACAGGTGGAGAGAGACTGAGGGAAGAGTGAAGACCCCCGGCACAACGAGCTGTGCTAGGAGGGAGTCCCAGAGCACCCATACCTCTCCCGGCCAATGTTACTCTTCAGGTACTGTTGAATTTAAATAAAATCTTGGTCAAGACAGTGACCTGGTCACCAGCTCAACAGGATGACCCCCTAGAGTAAACGTGACACGTTTTGACCCTGACAGGTTCATTGGCTGTTACATTGGGTGTTTGCTCACTCTGCACCAGGCATCCCCCACTTCCACCCATGGTTAGAACCGCAGCGTTTCGTAGACAGTCTGCGGTTGCACAAACCACTTCCCCTCCCATGTGCAGTGACAGCAATTGCATTCACAGAAGAGTTCTGGTAGGAACTTCCGTGGGTCACAGCTTAATCCCCTTTGATCTGTGCCAAAGAAATGCAACGGCAGGACGGTGTCCTTTTCCAAAGACCGCAGTTTTGTCCTGCTCCCATTCCTTACTACAAACAAGAGACGCGTATTAAACCGAGGCTCCGTTCCTTTTGTTAGCCTGGAATCACTGACTTTGCAATTTCATTAACTGGCAACGAGATGAAAGCCATAGTCCTCAGAGACAATTAGAACATAAAGTGCCATTACAGGGCCTGATCCAGCTCCAATTAATGCATTTCTATTGACTTTCTACATTGACAACCTATAACTAAAGACTGGCTGGAAAACACTTGACCGTACAAGTGATTTCGATTCCAAGCTGCTCTCTGCTCCTGCTGGTAGCTGCTGCTTTATTCAACCTGCTCACCATCCACTGCCACAATGCACACAGAGAAAGCCACAGAAGTAGGAGGGTGTTACTGCTTCAGCTGGCATGTAAAATGACAGCCCAATATAATGCCCGAGCACTCACATCTCAGGCTGCTTCCCTGCTCTTCACGAGTGACGTTGCCATCACGACTGCTATTTGCACCTAGGGGTAGAGCTTCACCGCTGTGCCATTAGAGGCAAACAGCCTCCTTGGAAGCACGGTGCTGTGGCTTTGTGAGCCACAGCCTAAGGCAGGCTGCCGTTCCCAACACACGACTGGACATAAAGCCTGGTGATAAGCCATTAGGTTATGGATTTCAGCTGCTCTGGCATTCGTATTGCAGACAGACAGGATCGATGAACTTGTCAATGGACTGGAAGCAGACCCATCCTCGTGAAGCACCTGTCAGCTGAGCGCAACACAAAACGTTTTAGGCTGACTACAGGCTGATCTATTGCAATTACACAACTGTTGATTAATTGTAAGAGGTTTCAGAGATTCGCAATCGCAAACACATTGATCAGATCTTACAAGTTCTATTAAATCAGTGCTATAGAGACAACGATTCGGTTAATCATTCCCTATTTTCCTCCATGATGCAAACACACAAAGCTTGAATACTGCCACCTTCAACTAATCTAGAATGGGGTTTTCTGCAGAATCATGGAGCCCTCTCCCAGTTTGCTTTTCAAGACCTTCCAGCTCAGCAGACCTCTGCTTGTCCAGGAGTGCAGACAGCTTGGCAACTCACATCACAAAGGTGCACACGCCTCCCTGCCTAACTCCTGCCCACCATGCTGAGCCAGATCTCTAAGGATAGAAAAAAAAATCAGCTTCCCCAAAGTCCTTTTTGTATTTAAATATTCAAAAGTACAGTGGAGAAAAAGATTGGCACCTCATTGACAAGAGCTTCTCGCTGCCTGGGAAGGAAGCGTGTGTGATGGAGTGAACTACACAGCTGGAAACTGCAAGAAACCTCAGCCATCAGCTTTGCCACGTTGTGCTGGACCACGCCAATGGCAGGCTGAGTTCACTGCAGGGCTGTGCAGCTTCCCATCACCTACACCAGGACAGAGGTTGGTAGCCTGTGTGAGAGCAAGAACTTCTCAACAGGACTGTAAACTCTGCTAATGCATCCCTAGCAGCTAAAAATTCTCTTGGGGCCTGAAAGGTAAAGCCCCACACTGCACGTTCTGTGCAGTTACTCTGCTAGTGGGAGCCTTGACACTGGGGAAAGGCAGGCAGGCAGCTCACCTAGGCAGGAGCCTGTTTTGGCACAGGGAGATCTCCCCACCATGACAGCAGGGGTGATTGCAGGCTGGGCTGGTGGCCTGTGAGAACGTAATAACTGCTCTTATCCTCTCACTGTTGCCTTGAAGGATTCTTTAGCTCCCAGATAATGACCCAGACACGCTTGGCAGCAGAGCTTCTGAAGGAATTCCTTATGACTGAGCTCCTCAGAATGCATCCAAATGTCACAAAAAGTCAGTGCACGCGTTGAAGGCTCAAGTGCACATCCTAGATAACAACACCAGGAACTTCTGGTTTTAGTATCCGCTGCAAAAAGTCCTGAAATGGTGCACTTCTCAAAGATTTCACTGCTTATTTTTCTTTTTCTTTTTCTTATTTTTTTTGTCTCTGGCTCACAAGATCTCCAATTTAAAAAAAAAAAAATAAAGACAGATATAAAACAAGACCAACTCTTTTTCCACATTGCATTCACTTCCTAGTAACAGCCCACGCTCACGCCTAAATCTGCGAGGAAAGGCTCAGGAGTCTTCTGCCAGAGCTCTCTTACACAATTCCTCCCCTGCAGCTTCCCCCTGGGCTGAACCTTGCTGCCTGCGAGCCTGAGGCTGGGGCTGGGGGAACGAAGCAGCTCGCTGGGGGTGCAAGGGAGCAGCTCTGGACACGCAGTGGCTCAGGCTTCCAAGCTGCAGCTACTGGATTTCCATGCCGTGACAGCCCAGGTTGTTGTAGGTCCGGCAGGTCTCAGTCCTGAGAGTGTCTGAATTTGTTTGACTGTTAGCTATCTCCCAATTCACTTCAAAGATTGTTTTCACATTAGATTATTTTAACTATAAACTGACTTCTTTTAGGCATTCTGGAAGAAAATAATACTTTCTCATTGCTTATTTGTATATAAACTATTGTATATTTATGATGCCACTCATGGAAGAGACAGCTGTTTTCAGAACATATGTATTTTCAGGATATATGTATTTGGTTACCGGTATGAATAAAACAGAACTGTGATTTTTCCTTATTTACAATGAATGGGGAAATGCTTTCACTAAGGCTCGATGAAAACAACAAGTGCCACCGACGAAACAACAAATGTGTTGAAGCAACAAGCTTAGAAAGCAGAGAAGAGAAACACACTGGGATGGCAGATCCTGAGGTGCACAGCAGAGGGGCACGACCAAGGAGCCAGTGCAGGTACTAGGAACCCACTGCAGCAGCTCAGAACAGACGGAGCCTTTCAGAAAGAAGATCTGGCCCAGAGGAGAAGCCAGCAGGGAGGCTGAGGCACAGGTACCCTGCTGTGCCATGGGACAGCGTATTTATAGCCCCATCACTGGGTGTGAACCAAACTCCACAACATGCACTGCCTTTAGGAAACATGAATCAGAGCCTGGAAACATTTGCTCATGAAAGCTATGAGTAGCAGTGTTACTCATGGGCAGGAACCAGTTATGCAGGAAGGACTGAGCCAGTCTGGCCATGTCCATCGCTGCATGGACAGTAACAACAACTGCTGACCATTCTAAAACTGCACTCATCGTAATGAAAGAAACCCAGCACGGAGCTTGTCTGTGGCATCTGCTGATCCCATCTCATTTTTAAACTTGAGATTGCAAGTTCCTTCAGACTCCTTCTTTGATGACTCATGTTCATTGTCCAACTCCTTTTTCAAGTGACACTGACTTTAATGAGAGATATTATGCAGCCTCGGTACAACATGCCTAATGGTTTTGCTGTGGCAATAAATTTTCTGATTTCATTTGTCAGGAACCCTCTTACCTCGTCATAGACATTCCTTCATTATTTGGAGTAATAACACCTGTGCTTCTGATGATATTTGCTCTACTTGAAGAACACAGAAATAATGCAGTCAGAAAGGTGAGATGGCATTGGCAGAAGCTCTAAGAAGCTCCAGATGAGAGAGAAATATATTCATACAGTTTATTTTAGAAAGTAGATCATGGTTTGGGTGTTTCTGAAGTGCCAAAATCAAAGTTGTTCAGTGAAGATGTTCTGGGTATTGGTGAGAGTAAGAAGACTTCATTTGGATGTTCTTCCATTGATTTCAATTTTGGCATTTTGATCTTTTAAAGTGGTCCTTTGTAAAACTTAATGGTAAATGAACACGGTTTTAGGATCTGTGTGCATGTCATACACCCAATTAACACACCCAATGCTGGGCTTCTGCTACTCCATGGGACAAATCAAATCTAGAGAAACTAGGCAAGATTGCCAGGGATGCAGAGCTGTTCTCCCCTTCCTTAGCTATTAAGCCATTTAACTGAGCACCTGGTATATCCTAACTGTGTTCCCTGACTGCAGGAAGAACTGAATGCCTTATAAAGATTATCTGCTAGCTCTACTGACACGTTCATGTTCTACTGTACCTCTACCCTGAGGTCTGACACTGTGAGTTTATCTGAGATACAATAGGTGTCCCAAAGGCTGGCTCCTCGTGCCTGATGGCCGTGTTGGTGCCTGCACATTGTTGCAGTTCGTATTGGTTTCACCCTCCCACCACACTATATCAAGGTACTGCAAAACTTACACTTCATGAGCAATGAAAAGTTTTAACAAATAGGATCAGGAAAATCTGCTCTATACAAGAGCTGATCTTTTCAGCAAGATCTGTACCTTCAAACATCAATTTTTTATTGATATAACCATGGTGGTGGAAACTGAAGAGATGCAGCTGGTAGACCAGTGCAGTTTTCACTGACACCAATGGAAGCTGAGTTTACACAACCTGAACTGGAGAGGTTTCATGCTTTTCTGTCAACTGAAGGAAAAAGTAAAGAATTATCACCGTGCATTGTGTAGGTTTGTTTTAGTTTCGGCTGTAAATAAAGATGATCTCAAGTAATTTTCAGCAAAATTTTCAAAGATCATTTCTCCATTTTCCTATCTGCCTTCAAGAGGAAGACCTCTAAAAGATGCAGATGTGGTAGGATGACGCACAGCTAGGAAAACCACGTCTGTCTTAGGGTAGAAAGCTGACAGCATTTTCCACTACTCTCACTGCAGCAAAACACATCAGTCCCTCCAGTAAGAGGAGCCAGTCTGAGTACTGCAGGTAGTAACTTGCTCTTGTGTGTTTTATAAGGAGCTGCAAGTTAGATTTTTGACTTATGACTTTGAGTCTCCTTGACACAAGAATGCAGGGAAAAATCTGTTGGGAATACCAGTGAGAAGTGCAGGGAAAAATACTGGATAAATATTCTTAATAGAACGTCTCTTTCAGTCTCTTGAACAATTGTTTTCTTTTAGTATGGAGGGAAAATCTATAGCAAATTAGCTGTTGTCTTGTTTAATGTGCTCTAATAAATAAAAAAAAAAAAGGACAAAATGTTACAGAAAAGCATTCTTTCCCCCTCAGAAGGGCTCGCTCCAGTGGGTTCTCCCCATTCGCTGCAGAGAGCAGTGACATACTGGTCCTGCATTCCTGTGGACTGCAGCACATTGTCCCTCTTGGCTGTCATTGTTTCCTACGGAAGCAACAATGGGCTCCATTTATCACAAGCTGACAGCCCACAGCGTGTGAAATCCACCCAAAGACACGGCGTACTCCAAAATCAAGTACGTAAAACACCTAGCAACTGCAACAACAAAAAAAGTTTGAAGAAAAACGAAGCACCTCTACGAGAATCACAGCGACTTCTAACTCCTAACCAGCAGCTCTGAACGTGTTAATTGGCTTAAAAATCACCAGAGAATGAAGATGCTGGTCTGCAGAGACAGCAGCGAAATCCCACCGCTGAAAAAAAACGTTCTGAGGGACTTTTAGGCAGTTTGCTGGAAACATCAAAGCGTGGTGCAGCTGTTTGTGTGTCAAAGAAGCATTGTGCTCCCTCCAACAGCTCGCTGGTGTCAGCTTGTGTTTGGTGTTGTTGATATTAGAATCAGCAAACGCGCTGGCCGGGCTCCGGGCTGTTTTTGTGCCAGTTGTCGATGGCGGTCTCCGGGTCTGCGTGCTGTTACCTACAGCAGGTAGCTCCTCTGCTGCAGGGCCCTTCACTGTAGGACACAAAGGGCTCCTCCCCAGAGGGACAGACTTCCACTCCAGTTGTCTGAGAAATGCCTGAACTTTCGTGTCCTCTCACAGGAATTCTGGGGGATGCCTTTGCTCTTTCTCTGACGTCTGGTTTTGATAAGTGATTTTCAGAGCCTCCTGTCTCCTAGGGATTCTGCAGGAAGGGGCTGGGTGAGGTCATTCGGCTTTTCACTGAGTTTCCTTTCCCTGATTCTGGCCGTTCTGCTGAACATGACCCTCCAGCACTCGGGAATACTTCTGTTCCCTTAGGAACTATCGACCGCTCGCTGGTTTTATCTCTGCGCACACAAAAGCTCCGTGTCGCTGGAAGGGGAAACAAGGTTGACATTAACCAGAGGAACATAAGCAGCCCGTAGATGCAGCTGTGAGCTGAGTTCATTTATTAGCTCAAGGGCTGGCAAAGCTCATGCTTGTTTCTCGGTGTCTCTGTTGGCCACTGGACCGGATCCGAATAGCTGGAGGCAGTGGAATAATAGCTGATTTGTCAGCCTGTTTGATTCACGAAATGGAGCACGTCAGGAATACTTGGAAAGAAGCAACAGGTCAAAGAAAACGCGTCGGGTTTTCTCTGGTTCAACCCCTCTGCCTCAGAGAGTGTGTGACTCGCATACGGCTCCTCTCTTCGAGCCTGTTCATATCAGATTTCATGTCTTGCTACATGGGTTGCCATGGATACAACTCCGAACTGCTGCTTTTGTAGGCCAGGAGATTTATGACTGCATCCTGAAAGATTCTGCTCATCAGCGACACACGAGATTTTTCTTTCCCAAACGAACAGAAGCGAAAACAAACAGCGCCCGCATTTCTCAAAACATTTTTGACCATTGAATTCTACATTTTGGATCTTGAAGATTATTCAACTCCATAGATCAGTCTGCTAGTTATAGTGAGTTGTTGATTAATAAGAAATAACTGTACCCACAAACTCCCAAGGCCTGGCCAAAGTTAAGGGTCTGTATCAGAATCGACCCTGACACGTTAGCCCTTGATCTCATCTCACTCATTCCGGCTTTTCTGCTTGCAGAGACAGTTGGGCCCAATGAAGTCAGAGCACAAACAGTCTCTAGAAATCCAAATCGTGTGATTTATCATTAGCTTATTGTTTACGAAAACTACAGGAAGCCTGGGTGGTACAAGGTGCCCGAGCACCAAAGGGAGCATGTACAAGTGAGACAAAGGAGCCTGCCATTAATATTGGCTGCTGGCAATTCCAAAGCATCTGCCAAGAGATCTCAGCGTTGAACAGACAGTCGGAAGTTCTGGGATAAATGCACTCCTCCGTCTTCCTGGATGCTGTTAATCATACAGGATGCACATTGCCTCACCTTCCCTCCCACGGGCTTGCTAGCAGACTTCGTGGCATCGCACCGAGGGCTAACGGAGCTCTGTTGCAGCAAAACCTCTGGAAGGCCATGGGGTGCTCCGGCAGCTGCAAGTGGAACTGAACAACTGATGTTGTTGAGGAGTACTCGCACGGCACGTTCCAAGGCAGCCCACAAACCCATGCCACGTGCTGCGCAGAAGAAACGTGCCAGCTGCTTTCCTCGAGGTGCTGGAGGCAGCTGGGCAGGCAAAGGGAACCACAGCGCTTCCCACAGTGGGAGATGGCTGCGGGGGGTGGGTGCTCGCTGTGCTCACACGTGCCATGGCAACGCCAAGCTTTGCTGGGGGTAGCATTGCTGAAGGGGCTCCAGAGCAGAGGTTTTGCTGAGGTGAGGATGAGGGTCAGATGTGAAGGTTTTGGAAATGCATTTCAGTGTGATCACTTCTAAAGTGCACGACAGGAAGGGACTGTCAGACCCTTTGGCAGGTGCGTGTTATCTCAGTTTCCCCACGGACCTTCTACCTCGTTACGCTGCCTGCCCCCTCTGCAGGACGGTTTAGAAACTGCACCATCGACGGTTCGGAGCCATTTGCCATCCCACCTTCAGGAGCAATATTTCAGGCAATTTCCCATCCATCCACACAACAGCATTGCCCTCTAAACGAACACGAAAATGTTTCACTATCAATATTTAATGAAATGCAGACTGAGCCATGGCGCTGAGCCAGGACACATCCAGGTACAAGAGGATGAAGACAGCAAAGATGAAGCACAATTTTCAAATACTCCTTACCAAATTCTCTAAAATGATCAGCAACTTCGGACTTTCAGCCTGAGACGTGGCATAAGGCTGGATCCAGTGGGGGGGAAAGTGCAAGTGCTCAAAGCCTGCTAATTGAGGCTGGATATTAGGAACAATTCCTTCTCCAAAGAGCGGTCAGGCACTGGCACAGCTGTCCAGGGAGAGGTGGGGTCCCCGTCCCTGGAGGTGCTCAGACCCCTGGAGATGGGGCATTGAGGGACATGGCTCAGTGGCATGGTGGGGTTGGGTTGGGGTTGGAGAGGGCTTTTCCGACCTTAATGATTCCATGGTTCTATGAAAAGTAGGGCTGCTAACAGTGTCCCCAGTGGGTCAGGCCATCCCACTAGTCACTGCTGAAACGTAGGCCACCATGCTTCCATTCACACAGCAGTCACAGAGCTACATTGTTGGAGTCACTCGCACACAACATCCTCAGACAAACCCTGGATGCGGGAGCTCTGCTGGGATCACACAGGTTTGCAGCTGACACCCCTATGATACTGCCAGCAGCGTATGGAGAGGTGCTGACTTACTGCCGTTCTGCTGCCGGGCCAAGATCTGTATCTGCCGAGAGATTCTGCTCTTGCTGAAAAACACGCATTACCATAGTGACAGCTCGTGAGTACATTGAGAGGCATCTACTATTAGCTATGAAAAAACTTCAAAGGAAAACTCAAAGGAACTTCATTTTCTCAGGAAAAAAAAACGTAAAAGAACCATAATTGGCCCACAGCAAACTGCTGCTACAGCTAGACTGATCTAGTAATTGACCCCGCTAATTTAAGGACATTCATTTAGGTAACGTGAGCCATCACACAGCAACAGCGACCCACATGCCTCACATAGCAGCAAAGGCCAGATCAGGTGTGTAAATCTTCAAGTCTGATAACCTAAAATCCTGAGCTACAGTAATCGTAGAGGAAATAAGATATGCTGCTGAGAAGACAGGGGACAGAGGTCAGCAGCGTGAGCTCCTCAAGGTCAGCAGAGCTGGCAGGCTGTGCTCACGTGCCCGGATGCCAGGCACGGCAGGCAGGGACAGGGAGCAGGGTGCAGACACCAGGTGCAGGGAACCTTCCTGCCTTTTTGCAAAGTTGTCCCAGTGAGGCTGTAATTAACACGGTGCAGCTTGATTGTCACACAGGCAGCACTGAGAAACCACTGTTTGAAGGCAGCTAATAAGCTGGAAGTGGTTAATTAGTACTAATGTGGTTCTGAAGACAGAGCAGAAATAAACATTCCAGCAGAGCACTAGCGGGTTTGGGCCACTCACTTAGCAATCCTGGGCAATGAAATGCAAAACTACAGAAGAGGAGTAGCAATGCTCATTTACAGTTTGGAAGTGGAAAATTAAGTTTGGAAGTTCCTTCCACACACACAGTTGTAGCTGCCCAAGCAGCCTTGAAGCAGGCCTGGTGAGGATGCTTCCTGGGCAGGAACGATACACATTTGGAGCAAACTCTCCCATGTACATGGAAGGAAACATTTACTTTGACAAAACTACAGGTTGCCTATCTTATCCCCGATGGCAGTGCATAATAACTGAATCTAGAAGTGCAGTTGAGGAAGATTTTATAAGCCTGAAAAATAAAATCAGATGGAAATTCTCACTCCCAATCTTCGTGTTGGAAAACAGGGAAATGCATTCATACCAACCATGGTAGTCACAAAATAAGTTTTGTTAGCTATTGCATGCTTTATCTATCCTAATGCGCCACATTGCATTACTTTTTTCAAATTAGTTTTCTATAAAAAGATGTTAGTTCACATCTCCCAGAAGAACTTCAGGCATCAGAAATCGATTCATGATATACAAACATTCCAGTGGAAAGCCTGAATATTTCCAATAGATAACCCAAAAATCTGTGCACTCGACTGAAAAGAAACAAAACAAAACAAATTGGTCTTTCTGCTTTCCTTTCACAGCAGTGCAAGTTATCCTAGGAAGAGAAGTGCAGCCTTGTCCTTCAGCACCCTGTGATGCTGTGATTTCAGTCCTCGCAAGCCTGGAGTGATGAGGGTGATGAGGATGGTCACATCCCTGAGATGCTCCAGCAACATCACTGCAAACGTTCCCAGAGCGAGTTAAAACGCTCGTCTGTCCATTTCCTTCTATCCCATGTGTTGGAAAGTGATCTGATACGCTCGTGATTCTCATCTGGAGGAATTAGCATAGCTGCAGAGATCTGAATGGTTCTGCCCACTGTGTCTCACAGTCACAAGAGGTTTTTTGGCTGCGGAGTTAAAGCTTGACAGTTGCTCACAACTGAGGGAGTGAAATATATCATTTTTTTTTACAACTCCATACTGAGATCATCCAAAAGGACACAGAAAGAAGTCCACGCCTCTCTCAAACCCTGCCTGTGTGCTTTTTAAATGGAGTCACACAATGCACGTGCAGCACTCCCTGCATGCTCTGTACTGCTGGAGGGATATTGCTCTTTGCTTCCCCAGCTGGATGGGAACTGGGCAGCTCTGCTCCAGTGATGGTGGCTGGGGAAACTGCAGGGAGCCTGCAGAGCACTCGAAATGGGAGGCTGCTTCGTGTGTCACAAATGCCCCATCCAGCAGTCTGCAGCTTGGCACCTCCCAGGGTCACACACCGGTGCTAGGAAGGCCTCAGCACGGTGGGATTTTGTCTCTGGAGTGTGATATTAATCTGTTTGTGGAGCAATGTGCAACTAGCTTGACACTTCACATGGGTTTGGTAGGTGCAGGACGTCTTTTCAAATCTATCTGAAGAATCTGCGTTCCAGCTGAGCAACTTAACAAAGCCAGATCTCAGAAAAGGGGAAAAATCAAATTGTTGCTAAAATATAAATTACTGCCAGAGAGCCTGCTGTCACACGGCTGTTGAAATACCTACCTGGCTCCAAAAAGGGTGAATTCTTCTGAGTCTCAGCAGGCCATAGCCCATGCAGCTATGTTAGCACACAGCACAGCCCCAGCTATTGTTTCACTGGATTCCTTTTTGGGGAGGGAGGTTGAGCGGGAAGGAATTTTTATGCATATACCCATACACAAAAGGACTATTTTTTCATCTATGTAAAGTCAAAACATACTGGAACCATAAATTACATCCTGGGTTAAGTGTTCAGTGTTTCTATCCTTTTAAGGCATAGAGCCAGTTAGCACCCCACTTCCAAGGTACAATCTTCCATCCCTGCTCCGTGCTGCTGCCTGATCGCAGCCAGACAACTGGCTCAGCACCAAGCTCGCGAGCGTGCCAACACGTGGAAACAATTCCTTTCCTTCTGATTGGAAATGACACGCTCTGGGTGTGTGCACACCATCGCCCATCCATCACTCAAAACGGTTCATTGTCTGGACTTACATTTGTTAATGGAGAGGAGATCCCTAGAGCCCTGTGTGAAGGGCAGGGAAGCACAAGAGCCTCTGCATGGTGACAGCTGGATGGGCCACCCTGCACCCAGACCAAGCCCGACTCCTCTGCACGATGCTGCTCATGCACCAACGTTGACACTGCTCAGCTTAATGCAGCTGAAACTCAAAACTGTGCTTGCACAGCCCGGCTGTGCCAGCTGCTGATCACCCCCGGGACTCCAGAAAATCTCCACGCATTGGCAGTCTCAGCAGGAGAAGTGAGGGGAAAGGTTTAACGGTGAATATTTGACCACAGGTGTAACAGCCTGTCTGCCTCAATGAAATTGCGATGGCAGAAGGGCTCTATCACGAGGAAGAAAGTCAGGAGGATTTTATTGAACTCATGTGGCTGATCTAGAGACCGAGATTCTTGTGGAGAATGCCAGGAGAGCCTGGTTCAAACAGTTTGCTGGGCTCGTGCAACAAAGAACAGTGAAGGGGAACAAAAGCAATTAACTTCCTAAAGCACTGCAAGTGGAAGCGAGAGGACAGCAGAGGCCTGCTCGGAGCCCAGTGGCAGCGGCACAGCAACTCATTCTGGAGTTGCTTTGGACAGAGGCCCTGTGCCTCACAGGATCAGGTCCACGAGCTGCAAATGAAATCGTAGCTCAGAGGAGGTGAATGAACGTGCACTTTTCCATTGCTTTCAATCAAGCCATGGGTTCATGTGCACGTTGGAAGCCTAATAGTGATAGGACTGTTGTTACTGCTGATCATGTACATTCCAAAGAGTTCTGCTGTCATTTATAGCAAGAGAGAGGATTCACATGGAGGACAAGCCAGCAGAAGCACATTCCAACCATAAGGTACAGCAGACAGAAACCATGAATGGGACTTCTTGGCAGGAGAAAGGCTATGACTATGGTGAAGGGCAATCAAGGAAAACAGACTCGGTTCTTACCTCCATGTGGACTTCTTTCAGGTCCCTCAAAGGCAAGGTTCCAGACATGTCTAGGCACTTTAAAATTCAAGCAAGCACCACGTCCGATTTAGCAGCGTGTCTGTGCAGGTTAGATGTTTACCAGCACCTGTCTGTGTCCTTTGAGCTCCCTATCTCCAAGAAGATTACAGTTGTTCTATTCAGGTCACAGCCAAATCCTACCTTCAGTTGTTTGCCCAACATTTCCATGTAAGTGAGAGAGGAGTGAGCTCATATCTAAGGATGGGACTTAGCCCCAAGTAGAATAGGAAAAAGGATTTGCTGCACGACAGAAATAGGCTGGGTGCCTTGTCACATCTGACAAATGCCTCCGATGGCACAGCACGGATTGGTGGTGGGGCTATTAAAACAGATCGTATGGCCACTGAATTAACTGACTTCTTGTCAAACAGCAGGCCGGTGGCCCCTTTCTCACTGGCAGTGGGAATGAATCTCGACACAAGCAGGTACCAGGAAACCAACCCTTACGCTGCTGTGCGAGCTCATTCCTAACACGCCCTCGCTGTCTCCTCCAGGCTGGGTTCTGCAGGCCACCGTGCTCCGCAGCCACACGTCCTCACAGCAGCTGTTCAACTGCAAGGAGAAAGAAAATTCCACTCCCTCAGTGCCCAGGTTGCCAAATCAGGCCTTTTTTTTTTCTTTTTTTTCCCTTTCTTTTCGTCTTTCCTTAAAGCAGAGTGTGACGATCAGCCTGACTTGGATGTCTTCAATCACAGAAGAATTACATGAGGTCAGAGCTGCATCTGATACACACACCCAAAGCCAATGGCCCTGCAGCAGACCAGGGTCTGCGTGGCAGCTCTGACTCGCTGCTGCTGCCTGCTAGCTAGTAGCTACCTGGGGCTCCTTCACAGCCTTCCTGCAGCTATCTGTCACAAACAGAAAGGCTGTGCCACCAAATAACACTCAAGGAACTGTGTTTTATTTGTGAACAGAAATTGCCATGAGTCACACAAGACCCAGCAGAGCTGATGAGAAGCCAGCCTGCTTTTCACGGAGCAGGAGCGGACCGCCCCGACGAAAACAGAATGACCTTTAACTCGTTTGGGTTTGAAAAACCAGAATTGGGTGATTATGTTTTCCAGCAACACCACTCTGGTGAGGGAGAACCATTGGCTGGTCTGCCCCTAGCTGACAGGCAGGCAGTTGTTGGGCGTGCACCACACAAAGAAGACTTTCATTTTTTGGCGAGGCATAGCATTGCTCAAATACCAAAGACCATGGCTAATTAAGTGGAGTGATGGAACAGAATGATTTGATGATAAGATTTAATTGGTATGAACATTCTCATAGACCAGTTATTGTATCTGTCTGGGAGGGTTCAGCTGCATGAAGCATTGCTCAACTGCAGCTGAGGGGCTAAAGGGCACGAGGATGCCCTTTACACGTCCTCAGTGCTGGGACTGCTCCATGGCCGTGTCTCAGGGTGCAATTCAGAGCAGACTGTGCCACTCCTCTGTGGCCCCACTGCTGTCAGAGCAGCTGAAAATCACCAGGAACCCTTTGCCCCCGCGATGCTCCTGCTGACTGCTGGGGAACGGAGTTACGTGGGAGCTACTACAGCAAATCCACACTGCCCAGAGACTGCCAGGGGAAGCAGGACTGCCCCAGCTGCTTCACACCAACAGATGGAGCATGGACCAGGATCCAGCCATCAGTGCTTTGATTCAGTTAATTCACAGAATCACAGAATTGTAGGGGTTGGAAGGGACCTCGATTCTTTTGATTTATTTTTTTTTCATAGTAAAACTGAGTATCTTCATTTTCCTAATGGGAATCAATGCTTGGGGAAGCCACTTGGAACTTAACAGAAATACCCTGAAGCTCAGCTGACACAACAAAACAGGTTCTTTCCCCCAGTATTTACCTGCACTTCTGCAGAAACTTTTCCCAAGTTCCCCTCTGGGTCCCCAGCACTACACCTCCAGTGCAGTCTGCAGCCCCCGGGGATGCAAAGCCTATGGCAGGGCTCCCACAGGGCTGACATCACTGATGGAAGCCATGGAACGATGACCAGGGTCACGCTAGGACCAGTGGCCTGGGACTGCCAAGGGGAAGGGCTGCATTTAGAGCATTCTCTTTCCTTGGACACAGACGGATGATCAGAGCACTCTGACAGGCCGTTTCCATCTGCCTTGACACATGGCCAACATCAGACAGGAAAGAGAGCCAAGATCCTTCCTAGAAAAGCCAGAGAGACTTCTGCCACGAGGGCACATCTTATCTGTGGTTGGCACATATTTAGGTAAAGGAAGACACAACCGTGGCACAAAGTCACTCTAGATTTCACCAGTCACCTCCAAAATATCTCTGTCTTATGCTACAGAAAGAATGAGAAAACTGGAAGTAGCTCTCTGCACGCCTCTTCTGCCTTTCTCCAAAACGTTCAGCAAAAGCTGTCATGGTTCCAAATCTGGCTTTTCATTTTCCACCGCGCAAACTTCGCAATGCAGAACAAATCTTGGAACATTGTTTCATAAATAACTCACTTGCATTTGACTAAGGATTACAATGCAAAGTGACCCCCACAACACAAGGTGCAGCAGGTAGGTTACAAGGACACCCATGATCCCTGAGCATCAAGCAATATTGTGTTGTATTAAAAATCATCTCCGTATGAGATGACTTTTGCTTCTTGGCTGTTCTCTTCACTCCCATATACTGACGTTTGGACAGAACCCCCTGAAGAATGAAGAGTGCTGATCTGCTGAAGGGTTATTGCCTATTTGTGACACAACATTCTTTTTCCATGTCCTTCTCCCCAGACAGCAGGGAAAGGGGCAGCGACTGCCGTCCTCATTCTCCCCACACCTTGGAGGAAAGAGAGCCTGCAAGTGGCCAGTTCCTGCTGGAATGGAAATAAAAAAAATAAAAATTAAAAAAAAAAATTTTCTTCTTCAAATACCATTGTCTTTCCTTTGCTGCCAGAGACCTTCAGAGCTCCAAACTCTGCCCAGGCAGTCAGCAACACTTTTGCTTCTGGCTTTGTCATCTCTTGCAGAATGAATCCTCTTCAATTATGGAGGAGAAAGAGCCCAGAGCAAGCAGCACATCCCCCAAAGCAGAGCAGACAAGGGATGGTCCCTCTGCTAAGGGAAACGTCTCCCCTTCTGTCTCTTCCTTCTAATTATTATAATTGCCAAGCTTTGTGGGGTTCTGTATTTGTTTAAGACTTTTAGCACTGTAGATCTCTGCCCTGTTCCCTTTGTTTCTCAGGTTGCTCTGCAATGACCACCCCAGGATCCCCTCTGTCTGGACTTGAGAAGTGTGAGCTTCCTGCTAGCAACAGAGCAGCACTGCTCTTATCGCAGGTGTATCAGGCTCTGCTAGATGAGGAAATACATTGGGTTGTGTACTGCTTTCAGGCACTACAATAGCAATTTGCATGGCAAACTTTTTTAGTTGAAGGCAATGCAGTTCAGCCACAAGACAGTGGTCTACAGGAGTGCTACCAGGTGCTTGACACACTGCACCCCTGGGTACCATGGGGTGACAGCAGCAGGGCCTTTGGATCCTGGCATACTGAGCAAGGGTGCTGGCTCATCATCCTCTTGCCTCCTCAGAATAAACCTGGATGGAATCAAGGAACACAGAACTGCAGCTGCTCTCCAGCAAATTCTTTTTATGAAAATAAGTGGTGGAAATCCCAGCAGCAGCAGCCTGAGCTGGCTTGTTGCTCGTACAGTGCTACCAGGCACCCAAAGGCACACGTTCACCCCTCCTGTTTTTCTGGATGGTTATGCTTTTGGATGCCTCTTTCCTCCTCATTTAAGACCGATTTTAAGGAAGACAGATTAAGGAATGCCCCGCTTGCAGAGAATAAAACCCCACTCATTACACTGACAAAACACCAGCGAGAGAGGGAGCCAGTCTGAGCAGTTTTTTAAAAAAAATCGGTCTAGACTTGCTTTCATTAGCTTACTTTAGAGATGGCTGGGGAAAAAAAAAAAAGAAAANAGGAAGACAGATTAAGGAATGCCCCGCTTGCAGAGAATAAAACCCCACTCATTACACTGACAAAACACCAGCGAGAGAGGGAGCCAGTCTGAGCAGTTTTTTAAAAAAAAATCGGTCTAGACTTGCTTTCATTAGCTTACTTTAGAGATGGCTGGGGAAAAAAAAAAAAGAAAAAAAAAAAGAAAAAAGAAAGATAAGAGGATGAGTGAGACAGCCCTTGGCTAGGGCACATCAGTGCCGTGCTGCACACAGTGCAGTGGGGCACAGGCAGCCAAACCCCCGGGGATGTGCAGAGAGCTAGGGGTGGGCTGCGGCCCCTGGGCAGCAGAATCCAGCTTCCAGGGTCTGTACACCAGGAGCAGCTGCAGGATGGCTCTTAGAATCCTAGCTACCAGGCACGTGTTTGTGAAACAGAAGCGTTTCCTCACGTGGCAGCTCTGGAAGGTTTGTGTTGTACAGTGCCGGAGGAAGGGCTGTTAGCAGCAGGGTTATTTGATGGCTGAGCTCAGGCTTTACAGCTGTTTGCTCAGGGTGGCAGGTCCTCAGAAAGAAACGCCTCCAGCGATATCAGGAGGGTAATTCCTGACACACGCTGTTGGAAGGAGATAAAATCACACCTGCAGATAGAGTCCCCATAAAGTGAAGTGTGAAAAAAACAAAAAATCCCACAGCTTATCAGTCTGTTAACAGATAGCAAATGTTTGATGGTGCACAAAGTGCACACAGCCAGCCAGATAACATTATCCAGAACTGGAGGAAAGCCCTGTGAGGGCTCTCACCTCTGGCAGCCGTTGCTGGCCCCTGCCCTCACCCGTCAGCACACAGACTGGGTGCTGAAGGTCTGCTGTTGGGGTGCTCTCGTTTGGTGCAGCATAGTGAAACACGGGGGACTCCTGAGCTGGCCACCACTGAAGCTTTAAACCAGAAGAAAACATTCTTTTGACATGCAGAGGTAAAAACAAAGCTGTTCCTATCACAGTATCTTTAAAGACCCCCTCAGACTTTGGGAAGTCCTCCTGGCACTGCTGCTGAGCCCACTGCATGCCTAGCACCAGCTCTGTGAGCAAACAAATCCTGTGGCTACACCAGGTCCCCAACTCTTCCACCTCCATGTCTTCCCTCCTGCTTTGCTGTCTCTTCATGTATTCCACGTGAGAGAGCCACAAATCTTCCACACAAGTGCCTCCACACAAGTGTGATCTGCACATGTGAAATCTGTTCTAAATCTCTTCTCTATGCCCTTTTCGCAGCCATGATGTCTAAGAACTAAACAATTATGTAGGTTGATACTCCTAGAGTAGCAAAATTGTAATGATTTCATTTAGGGCTGTCTTAGTTTCTAACAGAAGTTACTTCTCTCACAGTGTCTGGTATGAAGCTGTGTTTTTTGTTCCCAGAAGAGAAACAACTGATAACACCTGGCAGTGTTGAACACAGCCAAGGACACATTTTCTTCCTCAATGAAGCAGTTAGAAGGCATAAGGAGCTGTGAATTGGGAGGGGACAGGACCAGGGCAGCTAACCCAAACTGACCAAAGAGCTATTCCATACCACATCACATCATGTGACTTTTACGGAAGAGAAATCGCTCTCTTGCTCGGAGGGAGGGGCTGCTGGCCGGTTGGGTATCGGTTGTTGGTCCCTTGCTTTGGGTATTATTTCTTGTTTCTTATCTTATATATATATATATATGTACTGGTATTTCTTTTATTCTCTCTGCTGTCTTAGTAAATAGCTTTTATCTCAACCCACAAGTTCTACCGTATTTATTCCTTAATTCTCTCCCCCATCCCACTTGGGAGGGGGGAGGGTGAGCGAACAACTGTGGGGGACTTAGCTGTCTGCTAGGTCAAACCGGGACAAGGGCAAAGGGAAAAGCTATGCAAAATGCCACAGTGAAAGCTCATACAGGCAGAAAGCTTGTATGGAGGGATGTCCTTTTTCCAGAGACCAGAATTAACTCCAAGTGACAATCCTTGGGAGTTGTCCTTGCCCGTAGCAGGGGGTTGGAACAAGGTGATCTCTAAGGTCCCTTCCAACCTGAACCATTCTATGATTCTATGTTCCAACGTATTTAGTGATGCTGTGAGCATCTTCTTCCACTTTTCTTTTTTGATAGAGTATAGCATTGGGAGCATCAGCTGGGCAACAAGAATTTGCTATGAAATTCTTAACATTTTTTCATCACATAGATGGAAAAATGATTTCTGAACAGAAAGCCACAACTCAGTACTGCTGAAATCACATTTTACCGACATCCATTTAAGAACTGTTCAGCGTGTTTCACTCTGGCTGTTTCACACCATATATGTATCTACTACAGTACTCAAAAAGGAAACGTAAACTGCTCACACCTGTTTTATCTCAGTGTCTTTTGTTTCCTTATAGTGTATTTGCTCATTCCACAGTTTTATGCTAGAACCAATAAATGTTGCATGGTATGGTTGGGGATTATTGCCCCACGTCCAAACGTGAGCAGTTTTTATTTGGGGGAGATATAAAATCCCTGTGGATAGCACTTGTGCATGGCTCTGGCAGGTCAATGTCAAACATGCTGGAAGCATCTGGGCTGGAAGATAAAAGCAGACCATGAGGAATTTTTTACACCAACACCAAAAGAAAAAATACGCTGGCAAAGAAGTCAGTAGGTCATACACGACATCATTCACCACTCTGAATCCAGGAAAAGATTCCAGTGTTGTTATTCTGGTGTGTCATAATTCTCAGCAAATGCCAAAGAGCTGATTCTGTTCTGTCGCAGGAATTTTGCTCCTCTTGTCCTGAGCCATTCCAGAGACCTCAAGTTCAGGTTGCACAGAGAGCTGCAGTGAAAGGGACAATGCTTTGGTTCTTCTAAATTCAATACGACTCATTTGCTCTGATATTTCATCCTAAAAGCACAAAACATATCCAAATCCCTGGGCTGGATTTGCTATTTTCAAGATTTTTAAACAGTGTTCAGAGTTTTATTCCTGAGAGATCTGATTTTATTATTATTTTTTTTTAATTTGGCCATTTTGCCCTCTCTCTCTCACGTGATAATGACTTGTTAACAGCTAATTTCCAAGGTTTCAACATTCTTATCAGCTGCTTTGGACACTGATTAGCTGAGGTCTTTATCTCCTCATCAAACGCTGTTTTTCTGGTCCTGCTTGCCAGCAGTTCCCCTCAACAAATCTCAGCAATCTTTCCCTGCATCCCTCCATTGCCTCCCTGCAACTCACCACAAATACTCCCTTAGCCTCCTACTCCTTTCCCTTTTTACCACCCTTTTAGTGACACCTCTGATTATTATTTACACTCCAATAATATGCAGTTACCATCATTTTTTTTCCTGCCATCTATCATTTTGATCACACTCCCATTTCCTCTTCAAAACCAACGACCACCAATTAAAAACTTAAGTTACAAAAGCAAATACTACCAAATGCTCACCCAAATTGTTCAATCATCTCATGGAAACACTGAACTTTTATTTTTACTTTTATTATAGTAATAAACAATAAATAGAACTGATACTGCAGATCATGTATAGGGTTGCTTTTCTTTTTTTTTTTTGCCTTTTTAAAAATGTTTTTCATTAAAACCAAGCACTTTTTTTCCTGATAAGAAGGAAAAGGCCTTTACATGCTGTAACTGAAAGTCACGGACAAGAAATAAATAAGTCTCATGTTTCAGAATATTAAACTGATAAGGAGACAATAAACATAGTGATAACTCTGGCAGCACACTTTTGTAGTGAAATACTGAAGCAGCTTCTTGCCTTCCTGCTATACCTGTATGTCTTCCTGCTATACCTGCTATATCGTATAAACTGGGCCTTGTGTCACTGAGTACAAAAATAAACAGTGGAAAGTCAGTCCTTCACCTAAAAAGCAATTTCTTCCACTGTCTTTGATGCGAGAGGGGAATCAGCTCTCTGAGCAGTGACCCCTCTGATGTTCAGCTACACATCAATCCTACTTGCAAACAAGCCTTCTCCCAACAGATTTCATTGGACTCAGCAAAGCACCTAGCTTGTCCTGTAGGAACTTTCTGACAAGTAGCTACAGCAGTGTGTGTCACTCCCAGGGCGCTTATCAGGCCCTGGAAGGGCAACAGAGAAGGGCAACAAAGCTGGTGAGGGGTCTGGAGCACAAGTCTGATGAGCAGCAGCTGAGGGAGCTGGGATTGTTCAGTCTGGAGCAGAGGAGGCTCAGGGGAGACCTCATTGCACTCTACAACTTCCTGAAGGGAGGCTGTGGTGAGGACGGGGTCGGCCTCTGCTCCCAGATAACGACTGACAGGACGAGAGGGAATGGCCACAAGTTGCACCAGGAGAGATTTAGGTTAGATATAAGGAAAAACTTCTTCTCTCAAAGAGTGGTCAGGCCCTGGAATGGCCTGCCCAGGGAGGGGGGGGAGTCACCGTCCCTGGTGGTTTTCAAGAAATGTCTGGAAGAGGTGCTAAGGGATGTGGTTTGGTAGCTTAGTGGGAAATATTGGTGGTAGGACGACGGTTGGACTAGGTGATCTTGGAGGTCCTTTCCAACCTAGTGATTCTGTGATTCACTGATGTTTGTAAATTAGCCACTCTCCTACCTATTTATATTTACATCTGCAATATACACACATTCTTTGTAGGACCTTGGGAACGCACTGTTGATATGACATCCAGATCATCCCAATAAACCTGCTATGTGGCAACACCATCATTCTTTTTAGGTATTCCCCGACTCTACCTCAATGTGAGCTCAGCTTTTGCCCACTGTTCCTGCTCTCAGTGCACCAGCCCATCACTGCTCAGGGTCAAAAGCTGTCTCACCTTCTGAGTGACTGATTTCTCGGGCCAATAAAACCCCTGTTCTTGTCCTATATCCTTCAGCTAAAATAGGTCATTCTTCCTTCTGTGACCCTAAGTGCTTACCCTGTAAGGAACAGAAAGAGCAACAACATTTTTTAATACTTTCATTTCTTTTCAAATGGGTTTAAAAAGAGAGGTTCTGCCTGTCTCCCCTCCCAGATCAGGCTCTCCCATCCTGATGACTGGACTCATTGCAGCCGAGGCTGCTCCAGTGAATTTCTCGAACACCCTGCACATTTCCCACTGTCAGAACTGCACGCAGTACAACGGCATCAGCACCCCTCTCCTTTCTGGGAAGACCTCACTCAATGCCCCACAGGGCTCTGGACTTCCATTAGTTCATCTCTCAAGTCATTCAGCTCTTTCTGTTCACCAGCCTGACACAGCCCCCAAATTACGGCCCTTAAATTTTTCATTCTTTTCATTTTCATTCTTTTCCCCACGTTAATTAACAAAGAGCATACACACAGAGACCAAATTTGATTAACTTTCCAGTTACTTCCCAGTACAGCTCATTGTCTGACTTCATCAGCTGCTCACTCACTTGACAATTTTTGAACCAGTCCCCATTTTATTTTAGTTTTATTTATACATTCAGATGGTACCCAGGAATACTGAATCTGCTGCTTTTAAATCAATGTTGATTTGTGATACCATTGCTTTTTCTTCTCTGGAAAATCAGACATACTAACAAAACTGTAAACCAGTCTATTTTTAGAAAGTCCAGGTTAACTGTTATTTTTGCTTTCCACGTGTTTTAGAATCCTAGTAACAATAAGTAATTAAGTAATAATGAAATCTAGTGGAATTATCTCATTAAAAGAGAAAACTGTAAGAGCATTAAGCATTGCCTGGCATTTTTTCAGGTACAGACTACAAGGCAAACAATCTTTTTACTGGAACTCAGACATTTTCATATCAGGAGTTCTGTGTTTCCATTTGAGGCACAAAATTCCTTTTCCTTGTGCATGTTCAGCCGTTGCTGAGTGTAAGACCCTGGATTCCAAATGCCCAGCATTCATCAACAGTTCCTACACCGCTCACATTCCCCAGGCTGCTGAACGCTGCACACTCCAGCTTCTATACATCCGGCAGGTCTGTCCAATTGGATAAAAAAAACTCTTCACAACCTTGGGATCTTATTCTTGGGAGGATTCTTTGCTTAATTTTATTTTATTTATTTTTTCTCTTGCCAGTTTATAGTTTAACTGGAGACTGGAAAAGGGGAAGTACGAAGTTTAGAACAGCATTATGCTAATTATTGTTACACAACAACTTGCATGAAAGACAGAACCACCTTCACAGGGAAAGAAAAGGACCTAGAAGAGGTCGACCTTTGAGTTTACAGCCCTTATCTTAGTATCACAAAAGGGCTCGGGTTGGAAGGGACCCCAAGGATCACCACGTTCCAAGTTCTGGAAGTACCAAGTTCCTGGTACTAGATCAGGTCACCAGGGCCCCATCCAACCCGGCCTTGAGCATCTCCAGGGACGGGGCAGCCCCAGCCTCTCTGGGCAGGCTCAAATGCATGCCAACTTTGATCCCTCATACTCAATGAAAATCTGCCACGTTCTCCCTCTTCGTGTTCCTCCCATGGCCTCCTATCACAAAGTCCTGTTACAAAAAAAAAACATCTCCAGAGGACACGGTATTCATTTTGGGCCACTGCTTGCCAGAATTGGGGATTTAACATGCCTGAGTTTCCATGAGAAAGCCAAGCCCCTTCTCAGAATACCAGGACTGGGGGTCAGAGGCAAGACCTCAGGGGCCCAAAGAAGGGTGTTCTGCAAATCTAGACTGACCTGGACTTGAAGTCAATGAAACTCCTCAACTACAAGACCCTGAATATTTTTGACTACACTTGGTATATCATAGTAAAAAAAAAAACAAGAAAAAAGAAAAAAAAGTGGAAAAAGAGGGATCCTATACTTTCCTAGCAGAGATTTTCCTAACCAAATGTAGTTGACTGGTTTGAAATAATTAATCAGTGTTACTAACATCTAAATTTCTGCCAGAAGAGGTGAGACACGTGGTACTTGGAAAAACACAGGAAAGGTTTTATGAAAGCCTAATTTGGGGAAGCAATGAGGGAGGAAGGAGCTTAGCTTTTAATCCTGTAATGAGGGACTTGCTAATGAAAAAGAAATTCCTTTGGAAGGAAGGTACCTCACTTCGTAAGATTCACTTATATAACATCCCCATCTTTCGGATTTTGAAAGCACTTTGAAACGGTTTATCCAGGGTTTGAGCAGCTAAATAGCAAAAGAAAAGGAAAAAAACATACAAAATAGCTGGTTTGATGAAGTCCCTTTGAGAAAGAGACCCATTGGGAAAAGCATCCTAGTCACAGGCTCCAGAACAGTGCTTTTGAATTCAGACCTCAGACCCTAGCTGAATGGTAACATCTTCTCTTCTGCTGCTATTTCTGTTTCTGTTCAGTTTTTGTATTTACAAACTGACTAACATGATAGAGCCCAGATCCATGCCTGCAACCTAAAAATTCTTCCCGAGCTCACACAAGAAAAACTGCTGTAAGTGACAGATACATTCCCACGTCCTGACACTTGTCCAAGACAGTGACAACTTCTCAGGGACCTGTCCGAACGCCCACAGCTCACGGAGCAGAGCAAGCAGGTGAGGCTGGGATCCAGCTCTGCGGCCCAGCGCTGCCCCACGCCAAGGCAGCCTGCCTGGAGTTCCAGCAGCACTGCAGCCTCCACAGTTCTCCAGGTTTCTCAAGAGGGCTATAAATAACAGCTTAGGTGAAACACCACCTTCCAGAATTGCTTTGTGCACACACACACATATCGTGTGCCCTGAAGAATCAAGCCTAATCCTGCACATCTTCCATCCCAAGCTCCTGACTGCTGGCCTCAGCTCCATATCTGATTATGCGAGGGGTTCTCTCCTCTGGCCGAGCACGCAGATCTCCAGGCTCTGGTGTCTGGAGAGATCCAGAGAGGGGTTTTCACTGGAAGGAGATGGGGACGAGGGCTATGATGACAGAGAGCTCTCTGTCTGTGCCACCTGGCTGTTAGTGCACAGTTGCTAGGAGAGCCCAGCCGAGAAGCAGGAGGCAGAGAGACACAAACAGCTCCGAGCCACGGGGAGAGCAGGGGAGTGTGCCAGCACCTGCACTCACTCTGCCACCACAGGTTTCAGCTGAGCTTTCTCCTCAGTGTGCTCCAGAGGCTTCCCAAGGTGCCCTGGAGGCTTATTAGGATCCCTCAGTGCACTCCAGGGCACACTGGTATACCTCCAGAGCTCCTCAGTTTGCTACAGGATGCTCTAGAGGCATCCCAGTGTGCCCTAGAGGCTTGCCAGGACCTCCCAGTGCACCCTGGGGCACCCTAGATCACTTTCAGAGCTCATAGTTGTGCTCGAGGTTGCCCTGGAGGCATCCCACCATGCCCTAGAGTAGTCCCAGGTCTCCCAGATGTACTCTGGAGCACCCCAGAATGCTCCTAGAACTCCCAGCTGGGCTCTAGGGTGCCTGGAGGCTTCCCAGTGTGCCCTAGTGTACTTCCAGGACTTCTCAGTGTACTCCAGGGTACCCCAGAGTGCACGCAGAGCACTGGTTTTCTGTAGGGTGACCTAAAGGCATCCCATTGTGCCTGAGAGGACTCCCAGGAACCCCAGTGCACTCTGGAGCCCAGTCAGAGTGCTCAGTGTGCTCTAGAGCACCCTCAGAGCTCTCGTGTTCTCTGTGGCACCCTAGAGGCTTCCCACTGTGCCCCGTGGGCTTCTCAGGACCTCCCCAGGGCACCTGCTCCCCTCCTCACTCATGCGTGCATGCAGCTGGCTCACATCCCCATCTTACCCCAGCCTGGAATGGATGAGCAATTAGTAGGGAATGGAGATCAGCTGAGCACCGAGCCAGGGCTCCCTGTTTGGTGGTGTGGAGATACTCGCTGAATGAGGACTGCTCATGCAGAACGCTGCAACTGTGAAGAGTGAAGGAATAGCTATTGGTTGAGATAAATGGCTCTGGTAGATTTCTCTCCCTTCGGCAATTAGGGATGGAATATAGGGAAGTAACTGCTCCCTGATACGGCATATGCTGCTTTGTTTGACCCTGCCATTTCCAGTTTCTCATGCTGGTTAGCTACACTGCTTTGTTAGTAGGTCAGTGAGGCTCCCTTCAGCTCAACTCCTCCACCAGCACCTGGTTGCTCTCATACATGGGTGCTCAGAGCCTGGCAAAAACATCCTCTACAGAGCACTTCTTTTATAATGCCAGTTTACCTCAAGGTCAGAGTGCAAAAGACACATTGCCACCGGTCCAGTCCCAAGCAGAAAATAGTTAATGTGAAAGAACCTGGGCTCCAGTGCAATGTTCCTGCAGCCAGTCCCAGCTCCAGTGCTTCATCAGACACTTCACTGTGACACGAACAGTGATCCCAAGTTTACATTGCCCTTCCAGAGGCTCCTCCTCTTGTGAGTGGACAGCTGCACTGGTACTTCCTTCACAATCCCCCTGCAGCCCTGAGAAATAGCAATCTGGAAAGGAATGGCCAGCAAGTTTAAGTTCAAGGCAATAAGGGAACCCATCACTTTCATCAACCGCTCACTGCAGAAAAGAGGATTTCCCTGGGAAGTCTCCTGAGAGTACTCAAGGCCACAAGTTGAAGTTTTTCTGTCTATTCCCACAAATTCAGTTGAAAGAGATTATAAGCATGTTCTAGGGGGTACTGGGAGAGTTTGGGTTTAATTTTTTTACTGTCCTCTGAAGGAAGTAGCCCTTCATGTGTCACCTACCTGATCACAGTGGATTTAAGCTCTCTTTTTGACAGTTATTCTCCCCTTGCAAAATCAGCAATGTGCTGTTTCTGTGAATGTGAATGTAAACGCGTGTACTGCAGGAATCAGCACTGGGCATGAACACAGGGAGAAAAGCGTGTACTTTATCTACACCAGGAGTTAAAAATAACAAAACTTTCCAAGCTCGGTATCTCATGGAAGGGTTTAGTCATCCCGGTTTCCTGAAGAGAAGAGAGGATGATAACAAGGTGGGACGCTGGGCTTCGCCTTGCCTGCTGGTAAGCCAATTGCCTCTGAAAGGACTGGAGGATGTGTTCAGAGGGGACGCAGTGGGGGCTCCAGGGAAGGAGCTGGAGGAGCTTGGAGAGGGATAACTAAGTTTCAGGACCCTAAGGACACTGTGTCTGCTTACTGTAAAGTGGGCTGAAGAAGAAATTAGGTTGGTTCATCTAATTTTATTGTCTTGGATTAAACTCACTTGACACCGACCTTAAACTGATTCATCAACTCTTGAATTTTCCAAGCCCTGTGCATCTGGATTTTTTTTTCTTTGTAATGAAAGAGAAGAGCGATTTGCATAAATTTGCATAAAACGAAATAACCACAGAAGAGCCACAAGCTCTACAGAAAAGCGTCCGGATAGATAGGCAGAAAGTAGTTCTAATCAACAAGCAACAGCTTCGCTGCCGTTGCCTGGCTGTAAATCCTGCTTCTCATTTGTTGCAATGCAGAACATGCTTGAGTCACCCTCTGCAGAACAGAGCAGGCCAGAGCAACCTTTTGTCTTTTCATAGTTACAGCTGAGACCTTAGTGACGCCTATGTCAGCATTTTCCTTATTAAAACACTTTCCCTACTTAAAACATACATAATTTCATCACTGCAATTTGCTCCTATTTAAAAGGTGTTCTCCAAAGCCTGCACCTGCAGAACTGCAGCATGCACCGTGCGCTGGCTGAGCAGGATCAGATGTGCTGAGCCAAACAGAGCCTTTCTACCCTCGCATTTTCTTACTCGTAAGAATAATGTGAAAACAGATTACATGACACACAGCTATGCAGGGAAAGATTTTGAAGTGGAAGAGTATACTGGGACTGGCGAGCTGAGCCTCAGTCCTACCTCCAGCTTGTATTTTCCAGCTTGTGTGTTTATTTTATCAGGCCAGACAAGCGCTTTCTCCTCTCTGCACGCCTGGCTAACCCCATCCCCAGTGGTGTTCTGCTGTCAGGGAGCATCACCCCAAGGATCCAGTGGAGTGTGGCAGGACTGATAGAGGCTAACTGCAGCACGAGCAGGAGCCTAAGCCATTAGTGATCACTATCAGCCAAAACGGAATAGCTAGAGGAGAAGAAGGAGGAGGGGAAATACGAGGCTGCTCCTGGATTAGCATTATACAGGGAGCTGTATCCGTGGTGAAAGCCTGCAAGGGAAAGCCAAACCCCAGGGGGAAAGGGGAGAGCTACAAATGTTGCTGGGAGTTAGCAGGGCATGCAACTCCAGCTGACCTCAGACTCCAGGGATCTTAAAAGAGAAAAAAAAAAAAAAAAAAGACTGTTGAGAAGGGAATGTCTTGGAATCAGGCATTAGGATATGAGAACTATAATCTGAAGCAACAAAGGACTGAAAAAAAGTGGGAGCAGCTCAGTGAAGAAGAACGTATATAGTCCTTACACTGCATGCTGCAGCTACTTCAGATTTTTGAAGTAATAAGCCAATGAGTCTGAAATTCACAGGTCTCTCTAATCCCCTAAATCACCATCATCAGCGTGATTTCAAAGGATTTCTATTTTACAACATGGATCCACTCAGCATACATTAGACATCCCCCATCCCTTCCCCCGTGACATCTGGCAGCTGTGCAATCTGCTCCTTCGCACAGCCTGTTCCGGTGCACACAGCCAGGAGCTGCCATCCGTGGATCTGCCAGACCCACACCTTGCTGGGCTGGGGCTGCTCTGCAGGGATTCAGCACACCGGCAGCACGCAGTGCTGTGCTGCTGGAGGTCCTGCCTGCAAAACAGACAGGCATGCGTGTGCTTCCTTCACGGCGAGGCTTTTTGTAGGTGGAGACTGGATGTACAGCACAGAACAGGAATGGTTTCGCTAATGAAGGAGAAAAGAATGAGGAATCAGAAGGGAGAAGCCTGTATGCAGGAGGTAAGAGGAAGCACTTAGAGGAAACTGTGGAACTGTGCTGCCATCCAGCAAGACCTGGACAGGCTGGTGAGTTGGGCAGAGAGGAACCTGATGAGGTTCAACAAAAGCAAGTGTAGAGTCTTGCACCTGGGGAGGAATAACCGCATGCACCAGTACAGGCTGGGGGATGACCTGCTGGAGAGGAGCTCTACAGAGAGGGACCTGGGGGTCCTGGTAGATGACAGGTTGGCCATGAGCCAGCAGTGTGCCCTGGTGGCTAAGAAGGCCAATGGGATCCTAGGGTGCATTAAAAAGAGCATTGCCAGCAGGTCGAGGGAGGTGATCCTTCCCCTCTGCTCTGCCCTGGTCAGGCCTCAGC
>WBMW01002901.1:193062-203163 GCA_013396635.1 Penelope pileata
GAGGTCCCTTCCAACCCCTGCAATTCTGTGATTCTGTGATTCTGTGAAACACGGCGTCCATCCATGCCTTGTGAATGCGTAAGACTTCTGACTCTCCTTTGAGTAGGATGAAAGCCAGAGAGAATTGGGCCTAAGGGTGCAGCAGGACTCTCAGCAACAAGCTCCTTGCTGGGTTTACAGCGGTGAGATAGGTACAGGACCAGGCCACGACCAGGTGCAATGATTCATACGAGTGAGTTCAGAGACACACAGCAAACAAGAGGACTGGGGGAAGAACCTCCACCTCTGCATACAGGTTGGGCAGCGAGCTAGCCTTAAGAAATGACTTTACCAGAGCAGGTGACACAGTCAGTCTCCATAGACTGTACAGCTACAATGAATGAGGTCAATTTGGTGTACATAACATACAGATAGATTAAGGATGATCTATTGCAGCAATAGGTCCACTGAACTAAATGCCAATAGAGTTGTAATGTCTTGCTGAGCTGGGTTCAGCAGCATACTTTAAGAGACTTCTAGAATCGGTTAACATGTTCCTTTTTTTTCTTTTAACTTGCTCCACTTCAAATTGCTGGTTGTCTTAGCGTTTTATGGCCAGATGTATAGATCTTGGATGAAGGAAAATGGTAACTAAGAAACAGAAATTTGAAATTCCATCTTGGACCGAGAATAAACATCTCTGCAGCAGATGGATCACAGCTCAGACGTTCAAAACAGGAATAAACATAGAAAAATAATTTAGCAGGGAAGTGTGAAGCAGTGAATTGGTAGCACTTCTGTCACTGAGACCAGCGTTATCTGTACCACCACTGGGATGTCCAGAAACAAACAGGCAATCCATGCCCATTGAGCCCATGTACTGACCAAGAAAAAAAAACAGACACCAGGGGTGTTGGCATCAGTAAGGATGGTTTCAATGATCTCTTTGCCTATTTTTCTAATAGCTAGCAGGGGGGATTGATTTTTTTTAATTATTTTTTTCAATAACATTATTTTAGTGGTTGCTTGAAGTTATTTATAAATAGGTTGCTATCTCAACTTTTTTTTTTTTATAGCTGTAGGTCTTAAGTCTGCAGTTATTTTGTCTAAATTAAAGCACATTTTTGAAATTCTGAGAGTATTTTCCCTCACTTCTCATTAGAAGCATCAGAGATTTTTGATGTTAAATGATGCACAGCTGATGTCTTGCTCTTCTCTCGTTTCAGCAAACAGGAGCATTTAAGGTTAAGTCTGCCTTTTGCTTTCCAGAAGTTAATGCCTCCTATGCTGCTGTGGCAACAGAGAAACCAATTCACTTTTTCTTTTCTACTGTGTAGTGATGGCAGCACAAGATAGTAAATTACAGCTCCAGCCCCTTAAAATTGACAATTCTGGAGCATTTTAAGCAGCACAGCCTCAGTTCTGCAATCTGCCTCCTTTGACTTCTTGACAATGTTATCCAACAAAGCAGAACAAGATATTCGGGACTCTCCCTCAGCACCGAACACAAGTTGGATTTGTACGGTGATTTACTCCAAGGCAAGTCTGTACCGAGCATAGCAAATCCTCTTCATTATCACAGTTATGTCACAGCCACTACAGTTTTTCGTGTCTCTATCTTCTCACAGTCTTTCAAGAATACAAGTAAGTCATGCTTATGGCCTTTAGAAAAATAATTCACTGCTTTCCCATGTGATTCCATTCGTTATGTACACCGTGCACATGATAAAGACTATCTAGGAAGTTTTTTAAAAGGCAACCAGTGAACAAAGAGTGCTACTTGGCCATAAGCAGCTGCTGGTCAGCAGAACTGCCAGACAGAAAGCTGATTTACTACTGAGCTTTGTGCTTTCCCATTCTAATGTCTTGCTAAGAGTGCAAAAGGGAAGGCAGATGGAAGGGAAAGCACATCCCCTATGAACAGAAGGTGAAATTTTGCACCACTGGCATGAAAAGATTTCAATAGGTGTGCAACAGCAAAGTGACCCTTGTTCTTTAACCTGTTACTTTTGAAGAAACAACACAATCTAGCCCTTGCACCAGACACAGAGTTCCTCGTGTGCAGTGGTACCAAAACTGCCCGAAAGGTTAAAAGCAGTCACCGTAACCCACCTGCACGTATATGTAAAACACCTCCCTGACTGACCTCAGCATAAGGCAGTGGAAGAAGCAAAATGGGCACTGGAGGTCTTACTCATTGGGATCTGCCTTTTTTGCCTGGCTGAAACCCCACAAGCATTTATCATAAGCAGATATGCCTTCTCTGAACAATTAAATTAATTTAGAACGTGTGTTAAAGCGTCCTGCCTAAGCCAAAAAATTTAGAAGTAGAGGGTGAGGAAATCTTTTAACCTTGCTGTGCCTTAGTTTCCAAATGTCTGGCAAATACTACTTCCTACCTCCGATAAAGCAGCTCCACGGCTGGCAGCTGAAAGGCACTCCTGATCTGATGGTGCTAGGCAGGAAAACTTTGGGAGAGCATTTACCACGCAAAGCACTGCATGCTCATCTGGATCCAGCAAACCACAAAGCTCTTGAAGAGCTACGTGTCTAGAGGAATCAAAAATGCATTTTCAGTTTGAGAAATGTTAACTTCAGACCAAATTAACTGCCACGATATTACTGAGAAACTGAAGGTAGAAAAGGAGCTCATCAGTGGTGGTGAATTTCACAGCTCTTCTTCATATTTTGAACACTACAGTGTTAGAATTCAGTGGGCTTAATAGACTTTACTCCAGACAAAAGTCTTATTACAAAGGTATCTTCTCTGTAAAATAAAAGAAAGCATAATCTCATCGATCACTCTGCCTATAACTCAGTTTAAAACGATATAAACAGTTTCCTCCTTCCCACAGGCACATCACTGCCTGCTAGACTATACTGTCTGCACAATGAATTCAAGTGATCAGCATTACAGCATTCAGGCTATGGCTTAACTGCGATAAACAGTGCCTAAATCCTATTCATCTCAGTGTATCACTCATTCGTTGCATTATGCATTACTATTTAGTCATCATTTTGTTTTGAAAGTGTCAGCAAACTCAGATAACCGAACCATTTTTTTTCTGAGTTCTATAGCGGGTCATTAATTGGCTTTAACTCGATCTGCAAATATTTGTCTGCCTATTTCCTGACTGCAGACATGGGCAATTCTGGTAAGAGATGTTATTTTTATAGCCTCTCCCTTATCTGCAGATACATAACAAACTATGTGTTTTCCTACCTGGTACTAAGACTTCTCCCACCAACTGAACCAAGCTCATCAGCAGTGCACACACTGTACAGCTCAGCACTACGTGCCATACAAAGTTTATGAGGTTAACTGCGACTAAAGAAGAGAAAAAAACAAAGAAACCATCAGCATCAGACATTGTACAAGTCACAGTAAGTCACAAATGTCTCCAGCTGGGATCTGTCCAGACCACAAAGTTGTTGTTATCTGAACAGATGGTTCTGTAACAGGTGAAATGCCATTTTGACCTCTCCTCTCGTGATCTAAACATCTCCCAATCCTCTTCTCCAGGATGCATGCTCAATCTCAAGAATTCCTATGAGGTAGAACCTCACCTGCCCAGCCCTTCTTCCCCAGCTAGCAGTTTTCTGTTCATGCTCACAAGAACACATTTGCAGTGACGCCATTGCCTGCAGCTTCCAACAACTTCAGTACATTTCTGTGTCGAGCTTTATTGTAAGTCCAGTTCCTGCACCCTTCCTGCTCTAAGTCCCACTTTGGATTGTATTCCTTTTTTGTTATTAATGCTTCTGAGGACTGTGTGTGTGCACTTCTCCCACTCTTTGCAGAACAGCTTTGTAACCACAAATCAGTAATTGCGCGTTTGGTTGGGACAGCACCGTCTCTGGCATGTTTGTAAATGCTGAACTTCACTTAAGAAAGTTCAGGCTTTCAGGATGTTTCTGAAGCCACAGCGATACTTCTTCAAGTAGGAAAAAAACAAAGCCTGCACCAAGAAAGTGACTGAGTGTCTTTATCTTATCTGCCACTTCCCAAACTCTGTCCCATTAATAATGCATTTCCTTGCTGGGTAGTGTTCCTCTGTCCCATGACCAATTCTTGTTCCCACTGCAGCCCATGGCAGCATTCCAACGGAACCCAAGTCAGTGCCTCCAAGGGCAGCATTTGTGTCTCTCCATTGTTTGTTTTGTTAGCTCCCTGCCAAATACAAGTGAATGCCAAGTTACCTTTCAGCTAACAAAGAAACCCTAGGGATTCCGGGCATACCTCTAATTCAGCCTGGTTTTAGTGTACCCTGCATATCAGATCTGGAAAAGAATTGGTCTGGAAAAAACAAAAGAGCACGGTCCCCTTTTTTTCCAGGAGTATCAGTCAGTGCAAGGACATCAGTGAATGGTTACAATAGACAAAATTATTTTCACTAAACAGATGTATGTTGATCAAAAACATGTCTTAAAGTGTTTAAAACTGCAGAACAAAATTCTCATTCTCTACCTGGTTGAGCATGCCAGTTTCTACTGTGAGACAGATCTTAAAAATGTTTGGGACTGCCCTATTGTCCATAACCAGGAACAGTTCTCATCAAATGCAGCAGAAAATGTTTCACGTCTTTCCTACTTCTAAAACAGAGGAGTCATGGGGTTTAGCTTAAACCAAGAAGCTATTTGCTCTGCACAGCCATAGAATTGCCCACGGTGCCTCTTCCAACAGTGGATCCCATCTCATACTCTTCCATTAATGCTGCCTGGAGCACAATTCTTTGTGCTGCTACCTTCTGATGCAAAGGTGATTACATTTCACAATTGATTTACAAAGTGATTCATCAGATAACATTTTAATACATTTTTATATTTGTATTTATGTATATTAGCCATTATGGTAAGATCATCTAATTGCAGAAGGTAACATGCTCTCAATTCCTTAAACCATTCCTGAATTGTGACTAGTGAAACCTTTTAATCAAATTTCTTCAGCCCTTTTAGCTAGCAGTGAGCTTGTTCCTCCCTTGACCTTCCATTTCAGCATTTCTCATTCAGTTACATCAGCATGAATATCGAATGAACTGGGGCAAGCACAGTTATTTCAAGACTTCACAACATGTTTTGGTTTTGATGCAGAAATAACTTGTGACTCTAACACCAGTACTTACACACACCACACAGAACACTAAGAGTGAGCAATGCTACAGGAATCCAAATTTACAGTATTGCCACTGTATAGACAGGCTTTAAAAAACAGAGTGCACACTGGTTTTTCCCTTCATCTTTCATTACACCACGTTCTCTTCAAATCAGAGCACATTTCCGTGGGTAGTAGTAGGTAGCTATGCATTAATCAGTAAGCTCTCTTGACTAATCCAGTTCATTCAGCCCAGTAAGAGGATTCCAGCAGCAAACATGCATGCAGTTTTCTAAGAATAAAGAAAGCCAAGAAAGGCAGCTCCAGAGGCTATCAGGAAAACACAAAGTGACAGATTGGTGTCACGTAGGAGAAAGTATGGCAGCAAATACTACCGAGCTTTTCTCTGTACTAAGGCTCAAAAACGAGTAGGTAGAGCAGAATGTCCATATTCTGCACTAAAGCATTGTAAGTATCAAGAGCAAATAGTATGACATAAGATTATATAATTCCTGATGAGGCAGAATTCTCATTTCCTGTTCACTGCTTAGTGAAGACTTAAATATTTATTCTTTAATTCAACATAAACATTACCTTCATATCATAAGCACTGCTGCTGCCATTGTACAAGTATATTAACATGACTGGTTAGCACCATCTTTCCTGAAATAACACATGCAGTTCTTCCCCACACCAAGCTCTTGTTACACCTCAGACATACATTTTTGATATTGCCTGGCCATCTAGGAGTTAAGCTCCAATTTTAAGTAATATGCCCAGTCTCACGGTTTAATGACGCAAACTTCCTTAAATGATGGAAGAAACCAAGTAGGTTCGGACATGAAATATTCTTTCAAGAAAGTAAACGTCCAGAATTCACAAATAGCTTGAAAACAGTGGGAACAGACTTTGAGAAGTCTCAGTCCTTTTAAGTCAGAAGGCCCTGTACACTCATGAAATGTTGACTACCATAACTTTTATCTAATTGTCAAATGTGCCGAGAATTCCTTGATCACGTGGACAAGAACTGGACTTCTGGTTGCTCCTAATTCTTCAGAAGCTTCAGACCTTGTTTCAATAATAATACAAGGTAAACTGGTATGTACCTTTGTTCTCCAATTTACTTAAGAATTTGCCATAGAAAAATGGCAAATTTTTCCATGGCAAACTGGCAGTTCTTAAATCCTCAAAGTTTGGCTTGCAATGGTCATGAGGAGTGAAGTTTTCAACAGATGCAAGTCCCAGAAGCACTTCACAGCAACTTCTCTGCTCCTGCTACGGATGAACTTCTATTCAGACATGGGGAGCAGAGTCAAAAAATGCTTTACAAATTCTGCCTCTAACAGACCTATGCTTGTCTATGTAACCCTCAGTGCCATTCCATCTGAGTAGTGCACAAATTCTTTCAGGAAACAGACGTAAGATTGTCTCTTCTGCCCCTGAAGCATAACATACTTAGAAGAATACATTTACTGAAAAGTTGTCGGTGTGCACGTGTACCTCACTACAGTCTTTGTAAGCCAGAATCTGTTTGCACTCTAAACATCCTCTCCATACGATTTAGGACAACACAGCAATGTATGTAAATTTAAGAGAAAATTCAAAGAACTGATGCATAACTCACTTTCAGAGACTACTGTGAAATTTGTTCTGTTTTTTTCAGGCACAACCAACCTTTAAGAAAGCTATTTCCACTTAGAGCAAGAATGGACTTGGACTATACATCACTTGTTCTTTCTGCATTGCATTTAAAAATATATATATGCAAAATAAGGAATATCTACAGT
Organism: Penelope pileata; assembly: GCA_013396635.1. Taxonomy (NCBI): domain Eukaryota; kingdom Metazoa; phylum Chordata; class Aves; order Galliformes; family Cracidae; genus Penelope; species Penelope pileata. Next base: position 199,921 of record WBMW01002901.1, read on the forward strand.
TACACCTGACTGATATCAGCATGCAGTAGAAAAGGAAAAATGTGTCAACTTAGTTTTGATGTCTAGCTAGTCAACTGTTCTTCCCTTTTTCTATCTCACCACTGGAATTCACCGGCTCCAAGAAAATCAGTGTTGTTTTCACTAAGTTTAGGTGTACTGTTCTGATGTTCTGCATACACTGTATTTCCACAAGACGGATAATTTTGGACTGGTGCCACCTTAACAGAATCTCAGAATTAAATAAAGGAGAAGACGAATGCATGCAGCCATACATGCAACACGTAACAACACTTCTTTTGTACCACAGCAACACGTGAGTTATACCATAGGAAAGCACTTCCAAGCAATCAAATCCTACAGACAGCTCAACACTACCCAAACATCAAGGTGCCTTGCTCAGACTCTTGCAATTCCTTAGACAAGCTGCTTTTCCAACTTCAGCACCTCTGAATTCACTAGTACGTACACCAGCCCCTCTGGCCTCCCCAGGGAGCTGACAGGCAGAAGTTACCACCAGCTCCTGCCGTGGCACAGGCTCACCATTAAGCCTTGACCTGCTCACACTGCAGGGCTGCACCCTGCCTCGACCTGAAGGACCTTCCAGACAGAGAACAGAAGTTACTCTGAACAGTCTTCAAATATCTATCCTGGAAAAATTCACTCAAGATATAACAAGCTGGTGTTTGTTCTTTTATAATAGCCCTTTCAGAACATCAGTAATGACCCACTCAATCCTGTACACTGCTTCTTTTCAACGTGCTTTTGACAACAGCACCTCGCATGAACTACTTCCAAGCTGCCATCTATTCCTTCTTGCAGTCAGCACCAGCATCCATTTTGTGTGCAGCTTGCTCCTGCAGGATTATTTGCATGCTGCTGATGACCACCCGGGCACAGGTTCTACAATCTACATGGTTGTATTTACAAAAAGTAAGGCAGGTGCCACTTTGTGTAAATCAAACATTTCCCTGCACATCGAACAAGTCAGCTCAAGCTGACTGTAGCCCTGGACAAACGTAGGATTCTAACTGTGCTGCAGGCATTTCTATGAATAAACCATGGCTATGTGACAACAATTAAGAACAGAGATGATGCGTTAAAGTTTGATGTCAATGCATCTTAAAGAGCCTAAAATCTCATGGATCACTGGGGTAAAGGCATTTCCTTGTGGCCACGCATAAGGATACCCATGGCATTCCAGTTCCAGGATTTAGTGCCTCAGCTTGATAACAGATGGGCTGTCATCTAATCCTCAGGTTCACGTGGACACGCTTTTATTTCTCCTCCCATGTTGGGTATGATTACTGCAACCCTCATCACCATTTTTGTCCTCCGCATTCAGCTAGAATGAGGACAAGTGAAGAAATCCTTTTGCCCATTGGAAGAACTCCGTTCACTTCAGGACACTCTACATGTGCATGCTTCAGAAGCACAACTGCTTCCGAGACTTCCCAAAAACTTGAAGGCATTGGATTTGGTATTTATTCCCTCTTCCTTTTTCATTGAAAACCCTGCCCAGGGTTTTTGGGAAACACTAACATGCCTATACTGCTCAGTAAAACCTTAACTTCTCCAAGAATGAATACAGTTAGCATTGTTAGAAAACTCAAATACATTATCATGCAAAACATAGAGTATATATGTATTTTAGTTTTGAATGATGTCAAAAACACTCAGGGCTAAACGGACTGAAGACTTTGTACGTGGTTTTTGCCTCCTGTCATATCACTAAAGCATGAGAGGGAAGTGAATGTCGGAAATCAGTAAAAAACATCAGTATTGCCAACTCACAGACAGGGAGGTTACAGATGTATTCCAGAATCAATCTGATAGACTCAAAACCAGCATGTGAGCAGAGGCTGAGTGTTATCACAGAGATGCAGAAACACCTGTTACTACACAGAGAATCAAGAGAAGGTCTGGCCTGCGGTATACGGGCCACACATCGTAAGAACAGTATTTGCTTAACATTGTAAGATTATAAATAACTTCTGACTGCTCTTGGTCAGAAAAGGCACTCTAAAAATCTTTAGTGAAGTGCTGGTATCGCTTTTATTTTTTGGTTTTCTACGTGAGAAACGGTTACATACAGATTTCTCCATCTTCCAGCTTTCGGAAGGTCTACGCCTGCACGTTTCCTCCCCCAGAAGTCAGCCTTGATTCAGGTGGCATGGTTCCCATTCCCAAGCCTCACACTTGCAGAAGAGCCAGGGTGAAGTTACAGAGCCCTTCTGAGCACTCAGCTCCACCCATGAGAACACACCAAAACAACTTCATCTTTGGCTCTTCTTCCTGTGTACCTCGTGTCCCATTAATTTTCGGCCTTCCTCTGTCATTGTTTCTCACAACATGAGCAAAGCAACTTGGCAGGAAATGCCTTTGCGGGGGTATTTTATGCCAGGTAGCTTCAAGGAAAATGTAAACCACTTATGTTTGACAGGATACGGTTTTTAGAGAGGATGTAACTGCTACTGAGCTGCCGCTGCACTTGAACTATGCCATTTACCATTTGAGTTGAACAAGGGTTATTGACAATGACTTCAACAAAGGATGCTTGTGTATAATCACAGTAGTCAAGCACAGACTGAACTGTGACCACTTATAAATAACTCCTGCAAATTCTAGGAAGGAATTGTTACTGCTTTATACACAAAGGCCCAGTGAAAATAAATCTAGTCATCAGTAGAAATACACTTTTCTACACACACCTTGGTCTGCATGTATGAAAGTGTACAATGCCTAAATTACAAAACATCCTTTTCTGAAATAAAAAATGAACTGCATGTTTGAGAATGTTCCCTGAACTGAGGCTATCCACCCTTGGAAGAGGTACCAAACAGCCAGCGGAAATACCACTGGTAAGTATCCACACCAAGGGCACCTTGGAGGACGCTGACGTCATCTACCTGGACTTGTGCAAGGCGTTTGACACTGTCCCACACGACATCCTGGTTCATAAATTGGATAAATATGGGTTTGACAGACAAACCACTCACTGGATAAGGAACTGGCTGGATGGCCGCACTCAGAGAGTGGCGGTCAATGGCTCCATGTCCCAGTGGAGACCAGTGATGAGTGGTGTTCCTCAGGGATCGGTACTGGGACCAGTGCTGTTTAACATCTTTGGCGGTGACATGGACAGTGGGATCGAGTGCACCCTCAGCAAGTTTGCAGATGATGCCAAGCTGTGTGGTGCAGCCAACACAGCAGAGGGAAGGGATGCCATCCAGAGGGACCTGGACA